>JAUTBQ010225888.1:0-20446 GCA_032361185.1 Lepetodrilus ovalis | reverse complement strand
CAGAATTTTGTTCATAAAACGTCACGTGACGTCATAGCCGTTGAGTCTCTGGCTATGACGTCACATGACGTTTTATGAACAAAACTCTGAGTTGAGTATGAGATTGTACTCAAGAGAGTTTCGTAATCTTGGGGCCAGGTAAAATTGTAATCAGTTGGTTGCAATGGTTACAGACATGGAAGACAACATTGATGGACATAAAGGGGTGGAAATACTAATACACACATGATATAACTAATCTTTCAGCATACATATTTGGCATATCATTGTATACTTTTCATCAATAAATTTTTATATTTGTAAGCAACCAAACTGTCAAATTTTCCCCAAGTTTAGAAAAGATAATATAATCAAGACCTGTAAGCTATTTTACGAAGAAGCATGTGTAATATTGTGCACATTTATCTTGAGCCAAATCCATGCTCAAAAGCGAGTTTATAGCGCTACATTACTACCTCAGTTAATGGATCAGTGCACCCTCATTTTTTCTCAACTACCTATGAACCATAGTCGATTGCATTCAGTTCTTGACGCAATTTTTGTTTCTTATTGTGATGAGTATTCCTTATCTTGTTTTAGTTGTGGTGATGAGAATGAAGGGCAAACTTGCTTTCCATTGGCCAAGTATAAACACCTATTTGCTGGGAGTGTGTTCACAAAATTGACAGACAATAGGTAGGCATTAGCAACACTTGATAAAACAATTTCAACATGGAATAAAAACATTATACTGCAAATTCATTTGACACTAATTTTACATTATTATTCAGGATGGTTTCCTTATGAAAAGGTAATACAATAAATGCATATTAAATATATACTGTATACTATGTTGATGAAATGTTCTTGTTTCTTTGGTAAATGAACACAACCATTACTATTTATACATTCACTCAGTCACATACAAATACATACATCAAGTGCATGTACAGACACACACAAACTGTACACACAAACTGTACACACACAGAACACACACAAACTGTACACATGCACACTACCAATGTACACATCTACCCATCAGTGGTAATACAAATTAAGTTCGAAACTAGCAAATAATATACAGGATCAGATTTCTTTTTATGAAAGGTTTTGATGTAACAGTAATGCATGTCATGACTAATTACCAGTGATAACTTAAGTGAAACCCAGATCCAGGATGAGACAGCAAAGAGAAGTCAGGTGTCCTGTTCCAGTGATGTAACACAATCCTAAAAGGATCCTGGCAGAACACCTTTACCATGGGTGTCCGGTTTAATTTGGGAATCCATGCTAGGTGTCCTGGCCCAGCCACCTAACTTGTTTTGCTGTGAAAATTAGTAATGATCACTTGATCACTTCAATGAAACCCAGATCCTGGATATGATAATTGGGGACCACTTCAGTGAAACCCACAAGTTGCTTTGTCAGACCTAGATGGTTAATAATAATTCCAATGCACCGTAATTTCCTGCACATAATCTGTGACACGGTATAGCCCACAGAGGGTCAAATGAGTCAATTAACAAAATTAATCTTGTCAGATAGCCTGCACTGGTGTATAGCATATCTAAAAAAAAAAACAATATATGAATCCATGAACATGTAAAATGGGCTTAATATGTATATCGCTGATTGTCTTGCTGTCTTCCTTTAAGGCTTGCGAATCAAGACTAGTACCGTATGGTATTGCATTAAGGCGAAGTTGGTGGAAAATAACACTACTTGTGACACCAGTGATGATGAACTTTGTTTTGGTTTTGTTTTTCATTTTAGTTGTATGAACCATCAAATAGCCAGCATCATCTCAAAAATAATATCTTCCCATTGGAATTAAGCAGGAAATTACGGTAAATGCCTCATTGGAACTGAAAAACACATGCCATTCTTGTCTAACCCAGTGGGACAACATGCCACGAGCATTATGACTGCATCAATTATGATCAATGTGTCCTGTAGTCTATTCATTTCAATAATCATTGTTATTTCATTTACACCATGCTACTTGGTGAATAGAGTTATTACATAGACCTTGCAACTACCATTATTCAAGAATTTCAAAGAGCTGATTTTAATACACAAATAATATTAACTTTTTTCACAAGAACATATCTGCTGATCTTGTAATAAATACAAATCAACTGATATTTACATATCTGACAATAACTGAACCTACAGACGTGACTGTGTTAACATTATCCATGCTGGAGACAACCAGAGATGCCCTAAAGAGCAGTGTCAATACTTAATCCATCAGGAAGAGAGTTATTGTCCTTGCACTTACCACAAGAAGCAAGCAATGGCTTATATTATAAATATGCTTCAAATTCTAAAATAAATTTATTTTTAAATGGAGCCAATTTAGTGTCATAAATATGTTAATGTTTGTTCTATTGGATGACATTATGTGAATAACAGAATAAATCTCATAGTAATCGTCATGGTAATAATGAACACATGCCATTCACTGGTCTGATAAAATGGTTGCTTAGAAAACCTGAATTACTGTGTTACAATATATGAGGTGTTATGTGATTGACTGACTTCTCTACAAAATCTTCCATCAATTGGTCATCAATTCATACTAATATTAATGTTTGTATTGTTCTAACAAAAACCTCTGGAGATGTTGACAATGGTATGAGTAATGTGAGGTAGTTGTAGTACTAGTATCATCTGTCCACATCTCTCTTCTGACCTAAATACAAGCCTAAATGCCTTATATCAAAGGTCATGGAAAAGCCTATTTACATTTTTTTTCTCCAACTGATTGTTGAGAAGATGCAAAAACTTCAGACTGTCATACCATTTTTTATCACACCCATTTTTCGGATGTCCGTGATCATATACTATTTCAGGTCTGTAAAACTGGACAATTAAGTCATAAATCATCGACGCTAAAGCTATCAGTCAGAATATGATCTTCTATGGACAAGATATGATGATGATGATGATGATGATGATGAGTTCCACAATGATATTACAATCGTAAAACCAATCGACAAAAAGTCGAGATAAAATATTCAGGTCTTGCTGCCTTGCTTGGGTCACATTTGCTCTGGTCGCCTTGTCTGAACTATTTTGGGTCGTGTCGGGTCATTGAAGCCCTCAGGGTCCTCACAGATATGGACAATAATGGCTGGCTGAGATTCTGACTGTGGATGGAGCTCATGGGCCTCTCCTAGAAAACATGGCGGCATAGTAATACAATTGTTTTGATTACACAAGTACTTTCTACAACCAGTTACGTATTCCACTAGTCTCACTAGTTATCAATATCTTAATATTTATTAACATTTATTAAATGGACACAACATAACTTTATTGATACCAGTAGGTTGTCAAAGGTGATTTGATACTGTGTTCAATGATTAGAGTTACCCCCCTTAGTCTCATAGATGATAAAAAAAGAAAAGAAAGAAAGATATATTAACGTACATCAACTGATTATTCAGTTTAAACCAGAAATGTAAATGCCATTGGAATTTTACCTATCCTAATGTGGTGAAAATAGACATGGAGTTAAAAAAGCGATCATTTGCATGTAA
The DNA here is from genome assembly GCA_032361185.1 of Lepetodrilus ovalis. Classification (NCBI taxonomy): domain Eukaryota; kingdom Metazoa; phylum Mollusca; class Gastropoda; order Lepetellida; family Lepetodrilidae; genus Lepetodrilus; species Lepetodrilus ovalis. The sequence goes on along the minus strand of JAUTBQ010225888.1, from coordinate 16,919 downwards.
CTTCTGTTTGGTCCAAACTAACAACTTTATCTGCAGCAACAGATCTCTCTGGTCAGGACACTCACCTGGGGCCAACTGAGCGATGGCAGTCAAGAGGTCGTAGTTGATGACGGGTCGAGCCTCCTGCGCTTGCTCCCAGCCGACCGGGGGAGAGGCCGGGGGCGAGATCAGGAACTGCTTCTCCATCGGCGGTGGCTTCAGGTGAGGTGAGCAGTCGCCTTGCGTCCCTTGCTTGGCCTGCAACCATGGCAACATGTTTTAACATTCTCAGTACCGGAGGCAGTCACAGATGCCCTGTCTGTAGATAGACTATAGATATGAACGTGAACAATCAGGCAGGCATAGAAATATAAATAATATTATCCTACCTTTCATGGAAGTTCCTTCTGTTTTTACAGATAGTACAAATATCCATATATCCCGCCTGGAGGGTGTACAAATAATTTACTTATTCCCCGCTGCCATGACAACTGCCTAACTCCTTACCGCGTTGAAAGAGACCGCCCTTATACACTAAGATAGCAAAATGCAGTGCTTGGAGTTTTGATATTTTTTGCATGAAAACTTTGTCTTCACTAAATCGTGCTGTCAGCTGATAGTGTTTACCTACACGTAACAAATTTACATGATGTTCATAACATGACGGTAGGATAAATTCATTGTCAACTCGTCCCCCGGGGTATATGGAATGATGTACCATCCTTGAGAGCCCTTGTACCCTTCGCCTAACGGCTCGGGGTACAAGGGCTCTCAAGCGGGGTACACCATTCCATATACCCCTCGTGACGAGTTGACAACTTATATTGTATAATAAATACAATGATACAATCTGTACAGGTAGTCTGTTGGCAGCATACACTCTAAACATTGGAGAACTACCTGAGGCACATTCAAGCAACTACATTTTGCTACATAGCATACAGTGGACCCCTGCTTATCCGGACAGTTATCCGGATAACTGGTTCCCTCCCTACACGCATGGTTTTTACTAGGAACCATACTGTAGAATAATCTATTTCCGGTCTATTGTTCGCGCTATTGATATTTTGAAGAAAATATTTTTCTCACTAATATGAGTTGTTTATGGCCGTGTCAGAGCTCTAAGGATAAGCTCACAACTTAATAATAATCCAAACAGTCGTCATTGTGCTAACCGGAAGGATCACTGAACATCTAGAATAATAACTCTTTGCTGATTGGACGCTTGTCAGATGACTATCTCAAGCGGCACATCTCGGATTATCTTCCAGTAGGTTAACCGAATGCTACAGTATAGGATCCGAGGTAGACTATAACAATCCGGGGTGTGCCGAATGAGACAATCAGCTGAAGTGTCCAATCAGCAAAGAGATGCGACACATGCGCGTTAGGGGTTATTATTCAAGATAGTCATTGATCCTTCCGGTTAGCACAACGTCGACTGATTGAAATTAAATTGTGAGCTTATCCTTAGAACAATGCTACATCTGTTCATGGATTAATAACTAGCGATGTTCACTCAGTGGAATACCCAGAGAATAATTAACCCTTCATAAACAAAGAAAACACATTGACAAGATTATCGGCAAGCAGCAAGCGTGCGTTATTGAAATGTGAAATAGGTTGTGAGTACAAATAAAGAGGAATTTGCTTACTATAGTATTTGTTTGCATTACACGCGAAATATAATCCTTTTACAATATGCTCAACAAAATATATCAAGGGCCAGAAGGTATTGGGTAGGCAAGCATTGTACCAAAATTTGAGAACTTGGCTTGAGGAATCTGGTGTTGTTATTATTCTAATGCATCGGCAAATGCCTCAAGAATACCTGGAATCTGATGTTTGGAAATTCTTCATGCCCAAGCTAATTTCTATAGGGATTTGTGAACATATCTTTTGAGCTTGAGCATGTAATCATACTTAAGAAAGTTTCATAATCTTCGGGCCAGATTTGCAGTTTAGAACAAATATCAGCAGCCATAATAAGAAGATGGAATGTATTCTGAAAATATTACCCTCCTTAAAAAAAGATTGTGCACTTTACAAAAAAAAATAATGTAAGAAGTCTGAATTTTGTGGAGAAAAACTTGGTTTGCCAAGCTATTCATCCAAGTAACTTGAGAGGGACAAGAGGAATTGGAATTACAAAATGACGCAAACTAGACTTGAAAACAAGCCTCACCTTCTCCATTGGCTACTTTCAGCTGCAGCATGTACAGCTCCTGTGGGCTCAGGCGGGCTTTCTTCATGGCCTGCGTGGCGTGCGGACAGCCTGACAGGCTGCGGTGGGAGAGGAAACTGCCGTTGGAATGGCCAGACCCGTCGCAGCCAGGAGTCGGACAACTGCAAAATACAAATTGTGTATAGGAGGAGAATATAGTACATTGTCCCCTCGATATAACGCTGAAGTTGGGGTCCATGACATACCCCCCGCGTTATAGTACCCGCCTTATACGATAGTACAGGGAAATAACGAAAATAAAAATGGGATCGATGTTTGACCCTGCCTTGTATCTGAATCCGCTGTGCATCGAACCGTGATATATCGAGGGAGCACTGTATTACACTTTTCACACAATTATGTACTCTGGTTATCATACTAGAAATTGGGATACCCAAACTATGTAAATGAAAATACCTCTACCCACCACAGGTACATGTGCTGCTCATCCCGAGACTATACATAGCACAGTGTACATACAGGAAATTTACCTCGATAAACTTACCTTGAACTGTAACCCAGGAAATCCTTTACAGATAGCAATACAGCAATACATGAGGATTATAAATCAGAAAACTTTCAGTAAAATTTACAACTTCCACCACAAACGACTATCGACCAGCCAGGTTTGTTCCCTGTCATGTTTTCATTTGGTGCTGAAGTAGGAAAATATACACATACTTGAAAGGGCACGGGTCAGGGGTGGTTGTAAACACTCCAAATCTCTGCTTGATTATTGGTAGACCCTCGGAGCCACCGTCCTCTCAGCAAAGGTCACAGAAGGATAGGCCAGAACTGAAACAGAAAACTGAAGTGAAACTAACATGAACAACTATGAGAGCCATAATATACATATGTGTATGATTCCCATTGGAATTGGTTACAGAATACAGAGAGGAATATGGAAATAGTATTTCATATTTATTTCCTGTACACTGCTGCATATTGAAACCATACATTGGGATACATTTCCATGATAATTGTCAGATTGAAAGTAGCTTGATTTCCTCAGACTGTTGCAAATGTCTTTCAGAATTGTTATGAATAGTTGCAAAAAGAATATCACTGAAGTGGTCCAAAACACCATGCATCATCAACTACCATCCTGCACCATCAAGCCATGATGACAATATTACTCTAATTGTGAAAACATGACAAGACTATCAAACAAGAAATCTGCATTTGATCCAGTAATTAACATCATATACGTTACAAAAAGTTTACACCAATTCCATTACTCGTTTCGGTCAAATTCCATTCCTCAATCTCATCTATTGAAAGTCATTTCTTTTAAAGTGTGAAGGCTTAAAAACAAAAAGTGTTTCTATCATATTTCTACGTATATTTCTAGGTATTTTGGTGGTACGTACGGCTGACAAAACAACGTTCGCCGTCGTATTCAGTTACACCTCAGCATGTCTAACAGGGGGAGATGTTCCAGTGTCTAGTTAATGTTTACTTTCGAGGATGCAGCCCTTTCACCAAATCACCACTACCTTTCTGTGTCCAGCCATAATATAAACCTGCCGTGTCCAGCTAAATTCTATAGCATAGGTCTGGTACATTGTCCGCACACCTAGTATCAGTCTGGTATATTGTATCCTCACCTGTATCAGGGCCGTAGCTAGACATGGGGCAGGGCTTCCAGCTGCCACCCCAGTCGTTTTACTTTACACCAACTATGTTATTTCTCTCATAAATTGCAATATTACTTTGTGATCTTCATTCAACTAGCCCATCTATATAGTACAGTGTAGTATGTTTGGTACAGTCCAAATTGTCTCTTTTTGTTGAATTGGGGTTAATATTCACTTTCAAGAATACTTCACTCATATCACAGCTTTTCCGTATAAAGTCAGAAAGAAACCTGCAATAGCAATAGCACCTAGTCATGCAGTAAACCTGCAAACACAGGCTGGTACTGATGAACCAAGCATGATAACTGCAATGTAGCCGTACACAGCACAGCTTATATCATAATATCGGAAAGGAAACTTCTGTTAACATTGAGGCTGAATTCTGTATACCCCGGAAATCACGCTGGTAAAATGAATTTATCCAAAATCGAAATAGTTTTACACGTTTAGCAAAATTGCTAAAATTCATGCCGAAATACCTTTCTAATGTGCAAGTTGAGAGACTTTGCAATGACGTCGTCATAATCATTTTGTCACATTATGAGGTCACAACTGTTATCAGTGGCAAAAAACCAGGGTGTAACAATTTTTACAGGACTCCTCTCAACCAATCAAATCGCTAGAATTGTCTCATATTTTAGGTAATATTGCCTTACCACAGCGTTATCTCCTGTACCTGATAATAATAATAATAATACCTGATAATAATAATACCTGATAATAATAATACCTGATAATAATAATACCTGATAATATACCTGATAATAATAATAATAATAATAATAATAATAATAAGAAGAATAATAATACATGTAATAACAATAAAATAATAAGAATAAGAAGGCTTATGTAGCACTAGAATTCACACAGTATGTTCGAAGCACAACAAAGCATTGTGCATGATGGATGAACGTCAGAAGTATTTTTTTAACATGAAAGTTTTCAGCTATCACTTGAAGGATGGTAAAGATGGGACTGAGCTAAGATATAAAACAATGAGTCTTGGCTCTAAAAGATACATTTAATATCCATATCCAATAGTGCAAGGCTAGCATGTCTGTTCCTATAGCACAGAATACCTGGCACGGAATCCCCAACCAACAGGATAACTTTGGTATGTCAATCTTCAACCCATGTTATCACACACGACTATCAATTTGCTATGCTTGGCTTCTCTAGTAAACAGGCTCCAATTTGGTAAGCGACCAGTGGGATCCACTGTGTAGTGTGTTTGTATGGGATACATAATGAGACCGACTAGCAAGTCTTTTGTTGTAAAATAAGAACAGCACAGCGTGCATGGTGAAGAGAGTTTCCAGTACAAAACAGGACTGCGTAATTACTCAAAAACACACTCTTATAAGAATCGAAGACAAAATACAATGTGAAAACTTGGGTCTATGTGTTGAGCATAATGGTAGGATTTACAATCAGTAACCGAGATTACAAAACCTCTGGAGTACATTTCATGCTCAAGCTCATGAGTTGAGCATGGAATCGTCCCTAGTGAGTGATTATGGAATTTAACGTCTCTGCAGGAATCTTTCACCCATTTGTGATGGAATTGTCCCTAAAAATGTTTCATAATCTTGGTGCCTGAATAAAATGGTCCAGTACTTCTTAAGTAATTCATGCAAAATAAAAATAATTTGGATTTCCTTCAAGAATACCAGACAAAATTCAATGTATGCCAATTGCAGGTGTTCTATTGGCATCAGAGAGAGGAAACTAACTGTAGGAATCCATAGGTTCTTGTTTCAAGTGAAAATAATTCATAATGGACTCATTGCAATAGTATTAAAGTTCTGTTCTGTTCTGCATATCTCCATCAATAACATTAAACTTCAAAGTCAGTGTGAACACCACTTGGATATATATCAGATTATATAGCTACTTGTCTATAGAACTTTCATATGATCATGAATACCTTGCAAAGTTTAATAATGCTTTCATGATGCATTGTTCGAATTGTGGTCTAGAGCTGTATTCAGGATTATTTCACTAATATCACTGCTTGTCAGTTTACTGCAGAATAAAACATCTAACACTTGTAGCCCTGAATGTTGTAGTAAACCCACGAGGACCAGTTGGCACTGATGAATCAAAGATGACAACTCCACTGTGACAGAATAGCTTCTTCCAGAGGCTCAGAGTTGCCTTCCTTTAAACCCCTTGAGAATTATCTCCCCATTGTATACTGGTAAGTAAAGTGGTATGGCTAGCATAACTGTAGACTGAACTGATAATGAATTTTTACAAAATGCAAACTTGAAAAATAATTTGGGAAAACAACACTTACTGAGCTCTGCTAAAGCTGATCTACTCTCTAGTTCTAGAATGATCTTTTAAATACCTACAGAATTAAATTTAATTGAGCACTACACTGCATACCGCCATTACAGACACCTTGTGGGATGTAGAACTGTATGCTGGGGATTATGTCCATTTCAATATTTTCAAGCGAAACAATGGCAAGTTTCCAAAAGAGGCTTAGTCTGTAACTATAAACAGCACAACTGCACTGCCACAGTACCGACAACACATCCTATCACAATAACATCCAAAAGGTTATCTTGGCGAACACTGATGTCAGATCCCCAGGGCAGGTTCAAACTCGGGACCTTTGCCTCTGAAATCCAACAATCTAACAACGCCACCACCACCACCACTACCCATGGACAGCAATAATTAACGTAGTCTCTGCTAGCCAAAACTTGCAGTTCCTTCCACCCTTCCATTACAAGAAATTGAGAGAGAGTGTTGACATGTATCCTTGAAATTGACATGGGCGTTTATTTCACCTTCAGCACTGTCAATCGGTCTGGCACTTGCTCATTCCACTTGTCAATAACGGCTAGCTCAATCACTGCAGCCCGTTGCTTCACTGTCCTACAGAATGACACTCTGGCCCAAGTTGGAAGGAAATTATCGGCCCAGTATTGGTCACAGTTAGTGTTGATTTTGTAAATATTGTTGTAGTGCTAATGTGCTTGTGCACGTAGATTGCCTGAGATTAGCTCTCTATTGCTGTCAAGCTATGCACTAATTTATGTTTTTCATGTCTGCCTAATATTGACAAGATACATGCCACCTAAGGAAGTGTGGGAGAGAGAATTCAATTGGAATGATCAATAACTTCATCATGTTCAACCCTGCAAAACCAATTGCACTGGCATAAAGATATTTTTCATTAAATCTTGAGCATGCTGATTTTAGTAAGATATATTCCCTAGACCTGGAACCGGACTCAGACCTGGGTTCAAATCCAGGCAATATGTGACACAAAATATGAAAACAATAATTAAGATTAAATGATCAATCGGTACATAATATTTAGAAGCGTATTACTTCAGTTTAATATAAATAAATTGTATTATTGTGATCGTAGATGTTTTTTAGTGATTTACTTCTACCGGAAATAAAGTTTTTAGGATACTGAATCATCTCAAATAGAAGAGTAGTTATAAGGCTGACTTGTTCTACAGCAGTACAATATAATGATATGACTACTGCTCTACCAAAGTCATAGTATTTAGTTATTTTTATTTGTTTATTTGTTAATTGAGGTCTAGATACACTTTCAAGATTCTTTCTCTTATTAGTTTAGGGCAGGAGGAAACCTGCAACATCCGTAGTGCTGAATATTGCAATAATCCTGTGAATGCCGACTGGTACCAACAGATCAAAGATAATAACTGTATTGCCACAGTACAGACAGCACATCCTATCATGATGGTGTCTGAAAGTTAGCTTGTGTGAACATTGATGCAGGGGCTCCCAGGATGGGATTTGAACCTGGGGCCTTTGGCTTCGAAGTCCAATGTTCTACTATTACACTACCACCCGTCCCCAGTACTCTTAACAATTATCTTTCATTATTATATATAACAGAACACCATCTCTCTCGTCTGGGCATCGATGGTTGTCTTCAGCAGAAAGAAGATGAAATCATACACACAAACATATATACACAAACAAGTTTTTTCTTAAATTGAAGACGTAAAAGTTTACATTCATATATGTCAGTGACCCTGGACATTATTTACACAAGCCCCAATGTAGGTTAACTACTCAAGTGCCCTGGCTATTTTTATCAAACTGGCTTGGTTGACCCATGAATGACCCCCAGATTACGTCATATGGTCAAGTCGTATTGCATAACACTCTCCTCTGTGTCAGATTCAAGAGATATGCAATTAAACACCCTGAAACATTTATACCCTCTGAAAGTGCTTGTGCTATGTGGTACAGCTATAGGCAGTGAAAGTGGGTATTCTTCTCACATGATCAAAGGGAACCTGTTAGCTTTAGATCATTTCCAGTACTGTTATAGGGAAATTAAGTGAGATTGATTGTAAAATATTGATAGGAAGCCGTGTACTTGACAACCAATCATAGACAGCCGATCTGTCATTAATTTTAATGAAACTTTCTGATAAAGACAGATCTATTAGACACTAACTTTTTTTCTTGTAATTGTTAACAAATATATTTATACTTGTTGACTTATTCTATTTTCATAAAAAAAAAATATATAGTTTTTAACCCTCTCCCTGTTGGAGTATCCACAAACACAGCTCTTTAGGGCACCTCCAGTTGCCTGCAGTGGGGAGAGGGTTAAATAGTAAATTAAATTTTAGTCCTTAGTGCTAAGTCTAGTTTATATTTTATATATTATTTTGGTTATTTTACATAAACTAGGTTTGGTTAAAAATTAGTTTAAAGAACGCCATAATTATTATTACTGTACTTATTACTGTACATATCATAATCTACATGTATTTTTGTATTAATAGTTTTTAAGATTCTTTCTCATAGTACACAATTGCAGTACCATTATCATAAGTACATAACTCAGTATTTACAAATGTACATCCAGTTATTATTATTCCTTTGCCACATTTGTCGGTTCACATGAGAATTCTAAAGCCATCATTGGATCTGTGAGTGTATTAATGCAAATTAATGTCATTTATCAATGTCCTTAGCTTTTATTATCCATCCAGCTCCTTTGCTTTTCAGTAGCTGGTCCACTGTGGGGAATTACTTTCCCGGGAATTGCTGCAATGTAAATTTACCAGGAAAGGTGAAGGTTAAGACGTCATTTGCTGCCCTGAATGTTGATTGAAGTGAACTACACAAATACAAAAATAGTCCGGTTGATAATGATGTATCAATTGATTTGAAGGCAAAGTAAATCTATTTCCGTCTGTCCAAATAATTTTTCTTGTAAATTTCCATATTGGTTGTTCAAAGGCATTTTGAAGACCTATCAATGCAATGATTTTCTTTTTTAAAATTACATAGAAAACACTTTTTTTCCCCTGAAATTATGAACTTTATGAACAATTCCAAGAAGATTATCCCAATGACATAACTACATGCAATTTTATAGAAAATAAAAAAGTCAACCAACTAGAATTTTAACAAACAAAAAAAGAATACTAGTAAACAGACATTTAAAAAAGCATTACAAACAGCTCAGTATTGCTTTAACCCTCTCCCTGCTGGATTATGCACATACACTGCTGTTTAGGGCATCTCCAGTTGCTGCAGTAGGGAGAGCATTAAAACAGCAGGTAGTTAGCTAAATTTGAGGTCCATGACATAACCCCACCTTATAGTACCAGCCTTATATGATACTTTTGATAATACAGGTAAATAACAAAAATGAAAATGGGATCCACATCTGACCCCGCCTTAAATCCGAATCCGCTGTGTATCGAACCGTGTTATATCGAGGGGACACTATTTTGAAAAATGTTTTAACAATTAGGTTGCATGTTTCTAGTGTTTAGACGTAAAACCAGACATAAAATAAGATCACAATCATGCTAAACACAATTCTCCTGGACTCCTCCATCCTCACCTGACCACTAACAATAATAGATAAAAGAATGGATCTATTCTGTAACAATCACCATCACTTGCATTATTATAAATTAGTAATCCAATCTATAATTAGTACATAGCTCAAATTGGTAGTGACTACCCCTAAGGGGTCAACTTGATAAGGCTGTGATTATGCCTACCAACACCATGGGGCATGACTAATGAAATCCACACTTGAGATTTCTGACCAAAGCGCCAATGTGGAGAGGAGAGAGCATTAGCATTAATAATGTAGTCCTTGAACAGCTCTAATGTTTCAATCTAATGCATCACATGTACATAGGATCTTTGAGAGTCATAAGATAAAATTACCTATTATTTCGTATTTGGGAAAATTGTAAAAAGGTCATATTTGAAATAGATAATTAGGTAATAATCTTAATTTTACATACCGTATATATTGATATTAAAATCTGTAATGTAGTCTAATGTCAGCAGAATTTTTTTATTTAAAAACATATTTTGTTACCACTAATATTGATTAATACAGAAGACCATTAAAAGAAAACAATAACAGAAAAATGTAAACTACTAGTTTTAGTTCTTTTCCTAATTCAAACTACCGTATTACTACAACAGTACATCAATAAAAACTAAATGTTATCTAGCTGAACCTTTACAGTACTTGTGAACTGATAAACTCACAACCTGCCCAAAGCCAACACCTGAAGTAAATAAAGACATACTATATGCGTAGGACCATTGGAATGACTACTGCCACTATATATATATATATATACCACAGCATATAACATGCCTAGATACACATGGGATATCAACCAGTTCACTTCATACATCTTTCAAGATTGACAGATACGACATGAAAAGCTTATGAAATAGATATTAACTTCTCTACTCGAAGAAAGCTGACCTTTTGGCCTGATCAGTAGTTTCCTACAGCCACAGGCCATACATAAGCATGATAAGTGTGAACCCTGATGGCCAGCAATGTCCATACCTAAATGTCGACATTTGCTACGTTAGGACACGTGACATATATGCATAGGTAAATAAATATACACCTTTGCCTGTAGATGGCAAGGTATATACAAAGCAATACTCCATCATAGGCCAGAGAACAGGAAGTGGCAGTATTTTACAAGAAAGGATATATCGGAAGAGCTAGGGTATCGACACTAAACATTGAGCAACACTTGAGAATTCATCTGGTCCTTTATTTCAAACCATATCTTGAGAAACAAAAAATACTTCATGATTATCATAAAACCCAGCACAATTTCAAAGTTGTAATAATGAGATAAGATTTACTATAGCACATTTAAAGTGAACACTGTTTTTGTATTCACTGCAAAATACTAAAATGTAGCCTGGTCCTTATTTTATTTAAATTCTTAAATCTAACTTCAATGACACAACTATCCTTGATGTACAACTATCCTTGAAGTATCACTATCACTGAAGCACAACTATTCTTAAAGCATGACTATGATGACTATCCTTCAAGAACAAGTATCCTAAAGGATGCGCTCTACTTGCGACTTTTCTTGCGCCAATTCACCGTCGGATAGGGAATTTTACTTGGACTGTCAGTAACTGTCTACCTGTACAGTTTCAAATCCTTTCATATTGCAAAGCTCAGTGTGGAATACCCATCGACAATCACTCGCACAAAAATGTCGACATTTACTCTCACGTGGAGCACCTCCTTCGAACCACAAATATCTTGAAAGCTTGACTATCCTTGAAGCACAAGTATCCTTGAATCAAAACTATCCTTGAAGTTGAAGTACAACTATCCTTAAAGTATGGCTATCAGTAGTAGCAGATAACATACACTAACTTCTACATTCTGTTGGAGCAAGAAGTTTACATGCTAGTACATGTACATTGAAAAAATATTTGTTCAGAGAAAGCCCGTCTAATATAGAGAGATGTTCATAGATTACAACCAAATGATATGTGACATTACAAATATTAGTCACAATCTTCATGTATCATGAGGCTAATAGCAATATGGTTGCATACATTTTACAACCTAATAAAGCACAGGAAAAGTTCCTTACATGCCTAGAGTAATGTGGAATAGTTCTAAACACTCTTTTACCAAGTTAAGCTGATTTTCTCAGCTTTAAGATAGAGAACTTGTAAGAAATCTTCATCACTAAAAGGTATTGTTGCTTGAGCAAGCCTTCAAGCAACAACACCTTAATACACTGAAGAAGTACACTTACTCATCCTCTAAGTATAAAAGAAATCCCATATTAATACTATTGTACATAAAAGGACACTATTTTCCAACCAATTTTATTAAAATTTGTACAGAATTGATAAAAAAAATATTTAATAGGAAGACAATTGTTCCCAGTTATTCATCCTAATTATTTGTAATCATCAATAATATTTAATTAGATTAGCTCTAGAATGTACTTACTTTCCTATATAGTCAAGGCCACTTTCCTGTTTCGTATAAAATTACATCTAATTTGATCCAATACATGTTGACCACACGATGTGGAATATCACTTGGAGACAGAACCTGATAAAGGTAACAGATAGATTGCATTGTAGTCTTACAAATGTATGCTTAGCAACACAAGTCTTTCAATTGTAAGATACACAGTACATGGTACTCACTCCATCCATTGGCCGATAGATCATGATAGGGAATATCTCACACTATTTAATTGAACTTCCTACAAATTGTACCAATTAAACAATTCTTCCATTGTCCTATTTATTAAAAGCATACAATAACAGTTTGTTGAAATCATGGTCAAATGTAGTTTTACCTAATGTAATGCCAGACTCCTAAATTTTAACAAATAATCAAGTATCTTAACCTAATCTAAACCTCTCCCTACTGTATTGGGCAACCACACTGCTCTTTATGGAATCTCCGGTTGCTTGCAGCAGGGAGAGGGTTAAAGAACGACCAACAAATCCTTTGACTCAACAGTTCACAAAGCACACTGAGAGCTACAAGAAGAAATATATTGTAAAATAATCATCAAAAGATTTATTTTTGATTGAATTAGTGTTTTATGTTGCAGTAGGAATATTTAACCAATACGTGACAAAATTATCTAGGAAAAATACAAATTACACAAATTGTATGCTTAATATTTTATTGATTGATTTATTGAATGAATCATTGCTTTACGTCGCAGTAGGATAATAATATTTGAAACTTGATTCTAATATTTGAAATAGATTCTGATCCACACTATTCGATTCTGATCCACACTATTCGGGAATAATTTCTTATTACAGTGTCCCCTCGATATAACGCTGAATTAGGGTCCATGACATACCACCACACCCCACATCCACCCCATGTTATAGTACCCACCTTATACGAATATTACAGAGAAATAACGAAAATAAAAACGGGATCCACGTCTGACACTGTGTTATATCCGAATCCATGGTGCATCAAACCGCGTTATATCGAGGGGGCACTGTAATATATTATTGTCCAAGAAAAAGCAAAGAAAATACAGCACCTCCCAGGAAAGACCTTCTGACAAACAGCTCAGTACAGTTCCACACCAACCACAACCAGGTGCAATAAACCTGTCACTGCATGGGGGTGGGCCATTCATTTCAGAGTAGTGTCCATACCAATGACCACTGCGCTGTAGAAAAGACCTTGCTGCTCTAGTAGTGACTGACCATCTAGCAACTGACCATCTAGTTGTGACTGACCATGAGCCTGGATGGTCAGCTGCTGACCCAGATCTTGCTCTGTTCCTGATAATGCCCCGACACTTACATGGTCAAAGCTCACAGCTAACCACAGTCAGCTTACCCTGTGCCTCTGCACCCAGGACTAAAGGTTAGGGATGCCATAGACCGACCACCACTGACCACCACTTCGGGGTAATGAAATTTGGGCATTGGAGCAAGATAAAATTTGGGTACTGGAGCAAGAGAACAACAGGCTTATTTATGTCTTTGGAGGTGTTATTTGTACTCTATGGATTTCATTGTCCGTAAAATATTGGAATTAAGGATGACCATAAAGCTAGTAATTGGTCAAGGAATTTGGGTCATGATGGCCATGGGATTCAATGGAGGTGACTCAATAATTTTACAACTGCATCAACATTTGACAGTAGTAAAATCTACGTTTGTTTGTGTGAACGGAATAACAAGAACATTAACCGTATTCATACTAGAAACTTAGGAAGTATGGACAAATAATTCGCTGCACAAGAGATCTTTTGATAAAAAATATCCTAGGAATTACAACAAAATAAACTATTTCATAGAGATTCTGTCCTTTTGCACTGTAAGTTTATAGTAAACACTGAAAATAGATTTCTTTAGCCTAACACACGTCCCCGAGACACATAGTGTTAATCCTAGCATTGTGTAGCTTCTCCATTACTTATTCATTTCTATTGTGATGAAATCGAGCAGTGTATTGATCCCTCGACATATGCAACACACAGAGATCTGCTGTATACATGTATATATATTGTTGGTGTCAAGACTCCCTGGGCAGAGTCAAAACATATACCCATTAACCTTGGCGAACAATCAGGTCATGTGTCCATACACGCCAGCACCAGGTATTGCTTCCTCTCTATGGGTCTGTCCAGTCTGGTTCACTGGGTGATCCTGATGGGAAATGTGCATGAAATGGACGGATGGCTGTATAGCCCCAGTGTACAATGCATCCTGACTGAGACTGCCATCAACTCACCTGCAGTACTAGGTCCAGGTCCTGCTCCGCTCTCCCTCTATACCACTAGTACTACTGGCTGCCAATACCACTGAGTGAGCAAAGGAGAAACTGGGTCAAAGGCGAGTAACAATCAATATAGAGCAAGGGAAAACAATATTGGAATGAGGTCAACTGAACCACTCTGGCCGACTACAGCATATCCATTTACGCACTCCCTGCCGAGAACACCTGAGGTTGAGCCGCATGACCATCTGAGCGCCTGACCACCTTAACCGCCTGACCATCTGAGAACATGTACACCTGAACCGCTTGACCACCTAAGACACCTAAGACACCTGAGACACCTGACCACCTGAGCTGCATAACCACCTGAACCACCTCACCACCAAGAAAGTTCCCACACTACCGCAAATGATAAATAAACAACCAATTTGCAGGACAGCGGTCAAACAGCTAAATGTCGAGTCGAATAGCCACAAACATGGACATAGTGCTAGTAAATATGACATATAAATATATAAAGTAGATACCACCATGGTCTGAATGCCAGCAATAGGTCAATGATGCATGCATCAGTATAATATATGTGTGGGCAGTTTGCGGTTTCGATAGAATGCCAGCACGGTCAGTTCCGTCTGAAATATCAGAAAGTCATGTAAATGGCCTGTTTTATTATCACCTTTATGTTGTCATAAATCACCATCGCCCTAGCGAAATTTGACAGTGCATGAGATGGATGGATGGATGTAGAAAGCAGATCCATGTTGAGGTTGCCCAGGGTTGCCCACATTTGCCCCACGGCCACCAGCACTTTTGTGGGTTATAATAATACTGGTCAACGACTATCAGCAATATATTGAAAATGATACAAATATGCAATTGGTTCAACAATTAATAAAAGAATACAATTTAATTTGCGAATTAAAATTTGTAGCAGAAAAAAATATGAAAATTGAAAATGATCTGTGTTTGGGACAAACAAATTAAAGTAGAAACATAGTTGTAATTGAAATGGTAAATAATTAAAGGATTTGTTATTAAAAATGAAAATTTGAAAATGACTATTCAAATATTTAGAAAATTAAGATTTAAACAAACGGTCATGTTTGTATTTTTAGGGTTGGGAATTTCTTTTATTTTGATAATTAATTTATGTGTTCGAATTATTAGACGGTTCGAATTATTAGAGTAATCATGGTATATAAAATTTAAAAGAAAGGAATCTAAACGTAGAATTAGAAATCCATTTTCATAAATAATGCTTGGTCCAAGATTACCACTGCCTTGACTGATCTACACTAAGTAAGACACATAGTTCTTTCTTTTACTTTCTAATTACCGTAAGCAGTAGTTATTTGATTCCCTGCTTTAGAGAATTTGTTTTGTACAGTAATAAGTTTAGTTAATTTGTTAAAAACATAAAATAATAATAATTTGATATTTTGGCCAGTAATAATAATAATTGGAGATTATGAATGGTTGGTTGACAGAAAATTAATAGAATGCATTGATCAAATTAATTGTCAATACTTGACATAAACATCAGTACATACAAATTGTTCAGATTTAAATGCACAATTATTTAAATGCACAATTATTTTCAGAGTATTGCTTGGTAATATCAGTAATTGTCATAATTTATGCTTTTGTAATATACATTTACCAGTAAGCAAAGCCATAGTTATTGGATTCCCTGGTTTACGGATCAGCTGACATGCTTATTTCAGTTTTGGAAAACAAAAATAATACTTTTTACATTACATCCTGCCGACAGCGTCATTACAAAATAATAATAATAAATGGTGAAGGAACAAACCATATAAGTCATGAACAAAGACCGGCAAACAATAGTCAACACAGAATCGAAGCGAAATTGTTGCTTACTGGTAAATAAGTATAACAAAAGTACTTTTTTAAAAATAATTGTGCAGTAATTCATGTCTACTGGTGTTTATTGACAATTATATTTATTTTCTCACAACTGACCATTCACAATCTCCAATTATTATAATTACTATACTGGACTCGATTGACTGGCCAATCTATCAAATTATATTTATAAATATTTTCGACCACATGAGCCAAAAATAACATAGATCATTCTGTAAACCATGCCATCAAATAACTAAGACTTTGTATCAACTAATACTTTCCGGTCTTGGTTCGTGTTCAAAGATGGTTTACACGACATGTTCCGTTAGTATTTACGATGATAAGTTCCTAAAGACTAGGCCACTGCCAGTGGAATATAATGTTTACATTCAATATTTATATTTAATACACTACCAGTGAGAGACTGGTACCCATGTGCTAGAACAACACAGGTTATTCGTTAGTTAAAATACAGCCGCCATTTTTGTCCATTGGGAATCTGTCGATGATTTCTCACGAATCTACAGTTTTCTGTTCATTATCATTTAAGAATGTACAATTTTGTAATGCATTATTTGAAATTGTGTGGACTTGTATTATTTCAAACTACAGTTGATCATCACTCACATATTGAAAAATATCTTGACTATAGTCAGGACCGAAC
>JAUTBQ010225887.1:0-51878 GCA_032361185.1 Lepetodrilus ovalis | reverse complement strand
AATACCGCTTTGGACAAGGATGTGGCGGGTACCGTTAGCGGACAAGCCATCGCACTGACAGTGCCTTTCGGAACAGATGTGACGGCACTGACGGCCTCCTTCTCCACCTCCGGGAAAAGTGTTACCATTGCGGGCACCGCCCAGACCAGCGGAACCACTCCCAATGACTTCACTGGGGCACTGACCTACACCGTCAGGGCCGCAGATGGATCAGAGCAGAATTACACCGTTACGGTGACAATTGCCCAAAATAATGCGAAGGAACTCACGGATTTCCGCTTCCTCGCAACAGCGAATACCGCTTTGGACAAGGATGTGGCGGGTACCGTTAGCGGACAAGCCATCGCACTGACAGTGCCTTTCGGAACAGAACTGACGACACTGACGGCCTCCTTCTCCACCTCAGCAGGAGCGCGTGTTACCGTTGCGGGTACCGCCCAGACCAGCGGAACCACTCCCAATAACTTCACTGGCGCACTAACTTACACCGTCAGGGCCGCAGACGGATCACAGCAGAATTACACCGTTACGGTGACAATTGCCCAAAATAGTGCGAAGGAGCTCACGGATTTCCGCTTCCTCAAAACAGCGAATATCCTTTTGGACTATGATGTAGCAGGAACCATTAACGGACAAGCCATCGCACTGACAGTGCCCACCAGGAACAGCATAGGAACGCAACTGAAGGCCTCCTTCTCCGCCTCCACAGGAGCGCATGTTACCGTTGCGGGTATCACTCAGATCAGCGGAACCACCTCCAATAACTTCGCTGACGCACTGTCCTACACCGTCACAGCCGCAGACGGATCAAGCCAGAATTACACCGTTACGGTATTATTTGCCGATACATTTGCAGCAGAGGGTCCCAAGTTCCGCGCGAACTCGCTTCCGATTGGAAGTTCCAGTGATTTATTCCTGATAACCAGAGGCAAAACGCTGAAGATGATCTATGCCAACGACAAGGTATCTCGCACCTTTCCTGTCGGGCTATATGACAGAGGAACAGCGACATTGACGCATCAATTCTGGATGGGCGAAACAGAGGTTACCAATGAGCTGTTTGCCGCCGTGTACCAATGGGCGTACGAGCACCAGAAGTTCAGTAGAACGCCAGGGAGTCCGAATCGTGTGAGTACCAAATTCGCCGGACACAGTACTCGTTCGCTTGTTTCTCTGGGGGAAGCAAAGTGCAATATTAACTATGATAGTGTTAATGGGTTTTCTGTAACGTCGGGAAAAGAAAATTTTCCCGTCACCTACGTGAGCTGGTATGGAGCGATCATGTTCTCTAACTGGCTTACCGAGATGCGTGATGGCACCACGGACAACGTGGTGTATAGCGGAATCAATTCCAACTGGGTTCATACCAGTACAATCGAAGATCCGAGCAAGAACGGCTATCGCCTTCCCTCCAGCATGGAATGGGAGTACGCCGCCCGGTACCGGGGAAGCGACACAGTGAATACGGTGAGCAGTTATACAAAAACCCGGTATACCAAAGGGGATTCAGCCAGTGGTGCGACAGCAAATGATGCCACGGCTGCTGGCAAGGTGGCGGTGTATAATAACCAACGCACCAGCGAAAGTTCTGTAAAAACAAAAGATGCCAATGCCCTGGGCTTGTACGACATGAGTGGCAATGTCAGTGAATGGAGCTCTACCTCATTTAGTGCTACTACGATCCGTGAGAATCGGGGCGGTGCCTGGAACTCCTATCCCTCCGGGATCATAGTGAGCAACGCCACCAGCGTCACCTTCACCACAGCCTTCATGGATGTTACTTTCGGTTTCCGCCTGTGCAGGACCGCAGATTGACAATCTGTGCCACTTTCTGGATTTTTGGTGGTAAAGAGTCCCTTTGATGCCGTAAGACAGTCAAAAACACACCCCCGGGGAAATTGAAGTCCCCGGGGGTGTGTTTTTTTTGGGGCAAAAGGATGGTATCAAGATATGGATTGCACCGTGCCTCTCCAGACCTTCTGGATAATCCATAGAAAACACACGCTCACACGAGGTTTCATTGACGTCCATAAAATAAAATGTTTTGTATCTCAGGCGAGCATCAATAAGAAAATTCGTACCATTATTATCTGGAGTACTTGCCGTTCTCTTGATGACTGGATCTTCCATACCGGATAATCCTGCCCGGAGCAATGCAAACAATGAACACGTTCAGTGTTCTGAAAGCATGGGAATCCCACCTGTCTCCGCGTAATGCAGACCAAACCGAGCCCGAATTATGAGGCTGGTGATCGTACCTGGACGTCTACCCGAGACCATCGACCTTGATTTCAACTGTGCATTGAAGTGTTTAACATGCCAGCGACCGTGCCCACAGGGCGAGTGCCTCGCAATCTCAAGTCGCCTCCGTGGACACGCAGAGCAAGGTACCTGCTTCCACCGGAAAATAAATCTCTATTGGAGGATAGAATCATGCAAAACGACAACTACGAAAACGATGACCAAGGCTACGTCAAGGATGATATGAATCTCGCGCAATTCGACGAGGATTTTGACGAAGCGGAAGTCGAAGAGCGCGATTTGGAACCGATCCCGACACAAATACAAGGGTTATGGCAGTTTTTGGATAGATCAGGATTTTTGCACTTTCCCACCACCGGAAATGCGTAGTGGTTTTCCTGGATAAAGCAGTATTTCATTGCGGTGCTCCGCTGAAAAAGACCAATACTTTTCGGTATCTTTGAGCTGCTTTTCGAGATCTCCTATTCGCTTCTGGTCTGGAGTTCACGCTTCTACACCATTGGAAGAAAGTGCCAGAAGCAATTTTGCGAATTTCTTTTTTCATCTATTACTGACCTGATGCACGTTGTGTAGAACTGTATTTTTCTCGATTCCATGGTGGTAAAATTTCAATTTCAATGTGATTGTTTTCTGTTCTCTCAAGCCAGTTCACGAGGTCATCCAGCAAGGCTTTCTGGTCATGCCCCAGACAGATGATGTCTGGCTTCATTGCCTTCACTATCCTGTATGTCCGTATATCAATGTCAGACAGGACAGCCATGTCAATCAGACCTGATTTTTCCAGATCCTGAATGCGGGATTTTTCATCTCTCAAAGTCGTTTTCCCCTTCCATTTCCGCACAAAATCGTCCCGAGAGACAACGACGATCAGCCTGTCGCCTAATTGTGCTGCATGTCGAAGAAACCATTGATGGCCTGGATGTATGATGTCAAAAGTTCCAAATGCAAGGACTGTTTTCATGTTTTACATATTCCGTTGTCACATCATAAAACAACTGACTCAATGCGAACACACTGTTTCACTGAATGACATCGGTAACAATGATACAACATTCCAGAAAAAAATCTCCCACCAGTACCGGACTGATGAAAAATCCGGAAAGAGAGAATCGGCCGAGCCACCAATGTATCAGCACACGTGCTCATAATGCACACAAAATCATCCTGTGTCAGAGTCCTTAACCCTGTATTAACATCGAAATGAAGGCACGCATTGATACCGTTTTTCCAGTTCCCGGATTAACCATACCGGTTTCCATCAGTTGTGAGAGTCGGCGTATTCCTTTCAGTTTTCACCCTGCATCACAGCCTGTCTATTCGAACCAAGCTTCCAGATAGTTCCATCTTTCTTTACAATCTGCAACCCACCGGATGATACTGAGGATACATCTTGCATGGATGTTTTTTGCGGAATACGGATGTCTTCTCCTGAAGTGTCAATTCCAAGTTGTCCCTTGTTATTTTTTCCAGTCACCCAGAGAGTTCCATCGGTTTTCACAAACACTGTATGAACGGCACCAGCTGATACGTCAACAACATGATTCGCTATTGGTTTCCAGACGGTTTGGTCGTTACTCGAAATTGTGGTATCTCTGGGAATTCCATTCCTGTTACCCCCAATCCCAAGTTGTCCATTATTATTTTCTCCAGTCGCCCAAAGTATTCCATTTGTCTTCAGAACCAGTGAATGATTCATGCCAGTCGATACTGCAGAAACATGCTCCGTTATCAGTATCCAGAATGTTTGATCACTTTTATTTTCAATGCCAAGTTGACCATGATTGTTTCTGCCAACACCCCAGAGTGTTCCATCGGTTTTTATCACCATTGTATGTCCACCACCAGCTGATACGGCAGATACATCGGACATTATTTTTACCATTGTGTCAACACTCGTCACACTTGCATCTTCAATGCCAAGTTGACCATACTGATTTGATCCAGTTGCCCAGAGTGTTCCATCGGTTTTTATCACCATTGTATGTCTTCCACCAAAAGATACTGAGGAAACAATGACGGCAGGAGGAGATTTTTTCCAGTAAGCGTACAGTGTCACGATGCGACTTTGTACCGAAGAGGTATACAAGCCTGATGGCATAACCATGTTTGCAGAATACACAAATCCGTTCTGTTTTTTATCTCCCCACCCCTGGAATGTATAACCAGTCCTTTTCAAGGACCCTTGATCTTTGAGTGTGACAGGAGAACGGGTGGTTCCCAACGTATAACGACCATCATCCATGGGAACTTCACCCTCGGTAGCTCCGTTTCCATCGTAAACAATTGTGTATGTATTATCCTTTTTCCATTTATCATAAAAAAAGACATTTGAATTCTCCATAGTGTATGTGGATTGTGCAGGATACACAGTTTCAACCCCATTCACTTTGGTCATCCATCCAGCAAAGGTACGAGTCACAACATCAATAACAGGAGGGCTTGTGACCTCTTCCCGCAATATCACTGACGCACCTGCTGGATAACGTTTTGGATCGACAATCGTACGGACACCACCAGATCCTGCAACACCCGTAATAATGTAGGTAACCGTATGATTCTCTGCCCACTGTGCATAAAAGGTCATCCCGGATATGCCAATTGTACAGGTGGATCCTTCCTTGTATATGGTTCCTGATCCATCCTTCGCAGTCGTCCAACCCTTAAAATAATAGCCTGTACGTTTCATTGACCCGGAACCCTTGAGCGTAACAGATGCACCATTGGGGTATTTGCCTGTGTCCTCAGGAGGAACTCCCGCATCAAGCGGTTCCCCTGCATGCATGTAGGTAACCGTATATGCAGGCCCTTGTGTCCATTGGGCATAAAAAGTAACATCCAGTATCCCCACATCTTTTATTGTTCCCGACGAACCAGTATTGCATTTACCAGGGTCTACAGGTTCCTTACCCCCAGTGAAGCCATGTCCGTTGTGCTGAATGGTATCCCCCTGTTCCCACTGAGCAAAAAGTATGATATCAGAGTTCTTTATCAAAACTCTTGACCCTGGAAAACAGGCCACTCCGCTTCCATCTAATTTGGTATTCCATCCCTTGAAAACGTATCCATTCCTTTTCAATGTTCCAGGATATCTCACCATGACAAGAGAACCTTTTGCATATTTCCCGGTGTCTTCAGGCAAGACCCCGCTACTAAAGGCACCACTGTAAGCAATAGAAAAATTCTGCCCATCTTGCGATGGTGAAAAGATAAGAGACGGGAGCGAACACCCCCAAAAAAACAATTGCAGAAATCCTGTCATTACTAACAATCTTTTAGCAACACTGACTCTGTTTTTCATGAGTTACTCCTCACTTTTACAATATCACATTTTTAACAAAATAGACTTTTCTGCTACTATTATAGTATAATATGTGAAAATATCAACCTTTTTACACATCCCCTCCTGATAGTGGAAAAGTATCCAGAATTATTGGTTACACGTGCATTGTTGTTATGCGCCAGTGACTTGATAGTTATCAGCGCATATTTTATTTATGATACTGCATCAGGAAGAACTTTTCTCCCAACTATCAGATGGATGAAAAATCCGGATTGATGCAGTCTACTGGATCCGAACACTTTCGTGAAACAACATTGCTTGCCGTTAAGGAGAAAGAACTCCTGAAAAAACGACGATATTCCTGCAGCCGAAATAACGTGTAATATTCTTTGATCACCCCTCATGAAAACACCTGGGCAATGCGCCTTCAATTAAGGGTTGTGGGGGGGGCCGTCGAAGCGGCTATAACCGCTATCAAACCTGCCTGGAGGGGCAATGATATCAAGAGCCACAAAGAGAACTGCGGCACTGATGAAAGACGCCGGAACATGGCTCTCTGGCTGCATCATCCGGCAAAAAGGACTCTTCCACCATTCTGCAGGGGAAGTCAATATGTGCGTGGTCATTTCAGGGATGTACGGAAGGACGACGGAATTCGAGGCAGTAGAGCCGGAAGATAAGGATTCCCGGGATCATGCTCTGAAAGTTTTTTGCAGCTTCAAACGGAAACGTATTCTGTGGGTGTGCTCCAGAGTCGTTATAAGGCCCGGCAGGATATCCTGATGATATGTCACCGAACAACCATGAAGCTGAATCCTGGGAAAAGAAGAAAATGCTTAAATGATTTCTTCTGATATTCTCGATCTTCTCAAGATTTTACCTTGATCCCTGGATAGAACTGTTCTGATTTTTGAGCTCACCATAGTTTGCTAACAATCAAATTTACTGATAATTTATGACAATGCACATCCGTATACGGGTAATTCTGCTTCTCTTTATAGTGGCGAGAGTACAGATTTCTTCTCTGGAAAACACAAAAGAACCGATTTCTTTCCTGAAAAATGATGTATTTTCGGGATTTTTTGCAATCCTGAATGATGGCCTGGGATATGACTACTGCACTGAATGGGATGATGGCAGAAGCATGGGGGCTGAATTCTTCATCAAGCCGCTTCCCTGGCTGTATGCTGAAATAGCCTGTTACGGTCTCACCTGGCGAGGAAACTCCACTTCTCCAGGATCAGAGTCCAGAATTGATGAAATCAAGATCAATGCAGGATGGAGTGGTCAATGGCCGCTTTGGGCAGGACGCGCCTGGGCTTTCCTTGGCGTCGGTACTCTCTTTCATGGGAATTTCAATGGATACTATGTACAAAAATTTTGGCATAAAGGCGTTCACGTTACACGAACTGTCCCTCCCGTTTCATCCTACACGCACAAAGAAGTCGTTTTTACATTTTCCGGGGAAGCGGGAATATCGCAGATTGGGGGATTCCCGTTCTCTATCTCCAGCAGCTTTTCGCTGGGGATTCAAGGCTATTTCGAGTTTGCATCAGCAGTGGCTGCGAGTCTCACAACTCCTTATGGAACAGCCAGAGCAGAACTCCAGTACAGAGGGAATATTGCACGCGGAGTTTCCGATACATCAGCAAGAGTCCTGGAAAAAGAAATGGGCCTTTGGGTGAAAACCCGATTCTCGGCGAATTTTCTTTACGTTGACTTTTCTGTCAATCCGATATCAAGGATATCCCAGGGATCAATCGGAATGCTTTTTGGTGGAGGCCTTCAAGCTGACCAAAAGGCCCTGTTTAACGGGCACTACCAGATTGATTTTACCCCGACTCTTTTCTCTCAAAGCTATTTGACGCAGATTGTCTGGTCACCACCGGAATGGTTTTCGGGGCAATCCCGTTTCGGGATCATTGTGAATCTGCATTCTGGATGGCTACCTCTGCGAAGCAGCACCAGCAGAAGATTTCAACTCATAACCACCGGGATCGAGTGGGCCATACCCTTGGGGAAGAAGGTTGTTATCGAGCCTTTCGCAGCTCTGTCCATCGGCCCTGTGTACACAAAGGCATATGTCCTGCAAGGGCATTATCGAGCTGAAATTGATTCTGTCTCCCTTGGGGGAGTTCTCCGCTTTAGCGGAGGCGTCCGCATTCTGCCTTTCAGGCTCAAACCTGAAGATCGTCGTTTGAATATCGGAATCAATGCGGGATTTGTTCTCGATGTCCATTTTGGGGGCATGAGTCAATATCATCCGATAGCAAGGCCTTTTATCGGCCTGAGCTTTAGTGATGGACCTGTTCGGCAATAGGGGATCGGAGACTTCCCGTTCCCTGGTATTGATACATCCTGCACGATTATCGCCATTTCCATCTGCTTCATGCAAACGTTAAAAAACACTTTGATTCGTGGAGATCATGCCGTCGTGACGATGGACAAAACACCATGACTCATCCAGTTTTCCGGCAACAACCCTCTTGCAACAGACTCAGGCAGGAGAGACATCCAGATTATTCTGCTTTTTGCGTCATTGGGCATGTCGATGATGCACATAGCTATCATCTTCAGACAACAGGACCAGGGGGATACAACACAGTCAGGACCTGCTGGATCCGGATTATGCATCAGAGCATGTCATTCCAGAGGACACTTTACATGATATCCCGATACACCGGATGTTCTCAACAGATGGAACAATCCTGGAATCGTCTTGAGTCCAAACAATTTTCCCCACATGTTCTTGTTGTCAATTCCAGTCAATGGTTTTGTTCACCCGGGCCGCCATTCGTTCCAGATCTTCGTCTGCATGGTAAACCATCGGAGCTTTTTTGTAGACAATTCCCTCACTGGTTCGTATAAAGCGAACTGCATTATGGTGGGTTGCTTCCAGATTGAGAGCATCACCGACATCAGTATCCTCAAGATGGATTTCTCCGTTACAGAGGCAAAAATACACAGAATCGGGACTTTCCACCTTCGTGTAATAGACCGTCCCCCGGACTGCGGCGATCATGGATGGAGTTTCAACAAGCCAGGATTTCTTTCCTGTAAGCCACCGGGCCTTGGACTGCAAGACAGCCAGAGCACCGCTGACAAGTTTGAAGGTTTTTTCTTCTGCGTTCAAAACCAGATTGGTATTCTCCTCAGCTTTCAAAATACTGGAATTCCCAAAACCAATTTCAGCGTAGGAGTCCGGTCCGGTCACGATCACATCTCCACTGATCACCTCAAGGCCAATTTCCCCGGCCCGACCATTCACTGATACAGATCCCTCCATATACAGGATTTCCCCTACAAAACTCTCCCTTTCGTTACTACAGGATAATACCAACAAGACCATCAGGAAAATGAACAGGGGATATGCATATGTCAAAACTCTTTTCTTCATTATTTTTACTCCTTGTCAGGAATGGATCATTCCATACTTCAAAAATGGACTCTTTCTGACCGATTTTCCCCTGTCAGTAGTACAATCGGGAAAAACCAACCATCCCTCTACCATTCAAGTCTATCATATCTCTCAAGAAAAACAGATGCTTAATACAAGAAATCAGCCTTCAGTCATGTCATTCACAGGCAGATACATCCTCATGTATACCCCCGGAGGCTGAGTAAGGTATTCTGGTGATCTGTTGCAAGAACTTGCCGGATTCAGAGAGACGTTGGCCCGGTGCCAGTTGAATATCGGACTATTGTCGGTTCATTGAACATGACGAGTCAAACATTCAGGTCTGGATTACATGAAAACATCCTGTGTCACAATGGCACTCACGCGAGATATTTACTGGCAAGTCCATGCATGTTCATTGAAAGCCGTTATTTATTTCAAATCAGTCCTTAATCTCTGACGCCATTCGGATTTCTCATCTGATTTTTCCCAATCAAGACGACGGGTAATTTTCAAGGTTCTTCTCTGGTAGGCCTGCAGTTCCACGGCAGCGAAACTCCCTTTTCCGAGATAAATCACCTTCTCTCCATCAGCAGAATTCAGCTTGTCGCTCACAATGTTCAGTGCACACTCAAAATGGACTGCCGTGCCGTCAGTCGGACTGGACAAAGCCGTAGTGATGTCCTGAATCGGCTCACTACACATGCTGCATGGTGGTTTTGGCCGATCAGGACGCCGAAGTGAATCAAAACGCCGGGGTCCGCCTCTGCGGCGCCCCCGACGATCCCTGTTCCTAGATTTTGTACTCATTTTTCTCCCCGTTGCGATTAACTATTTCATCTGACAGTTTAATGGCAATCAGATCTATCGCAACCCGGAGATAACGCTGATCGTTAATTTTTACTCTCAACTTCTCCAGTTTTACAGGATCGGTCTGCCTGGCGATGCGTACCATTGGAGCTCCTTCTCCCTAAAACGCATGTTCCCAATGATCCAGTTGTTCCATCCTCCTTGACAGAAAAATCAGATCGAAACGTATACGACAATCGCCGAGTTCTGGATGACAAATCAGAAAAAGAGATGCTGTTTCCCTGATTCTCTCACACTTATGTGAGTCAACAGCGTGTTCCAGGCTCTCCACTCCCAGAACATCCCAGGTTTTCACCTCTACGAAAACAACAAGA
This sequence comes from Lepetodrilus ovalis, assembly GCA_032361185.1. Taxonomy (NCBI): domain Eukaryota; kingdom Metazoa; phylum Mollusca; class Gastropoda; order Lepetellida; family Lepetodrilidae; genus Lepetodrilus; species Lepetodrilus ovalis. Next base: position 41,755 of record JAUTBQ010225887.1, on the reverse strand, counting down.
TCGCCTTTTCTCACTACAATATCGACCTCTCCGGGGCCTGACCTGAATCGTCTTTCCAAAATTGTGTATCCACAGTCTTCAAGATAACACGCCGCCTTGTTCTCGCCCTCAAGTCCCTTCCTGTTTTTTTTCACTTTTTGAGACAGTCTTTTCTATAAGATTTTTGATATCGAGTGCCCTGACAATAAAAAGATTTTTATTCTGAAGAAGATCGATATTCAAGCCTGTGTCACCTTTGAATTCCCGGCCATCACCGTTAATCAATATAATAATTTCCGGCCTTAGTGGAGCCTCTTCACTGGAACTGAGAACCCTTCCGATGCTACCATCGGAGAGAAGAACCAGGCTACCGATGGGATAGAGTCCCATTGCCTTGATGAAAATTGTCACAACTTCTGGATCGAATCTCCGCTGATTATCACTGAGAATGGATTTCATGGCTTCATAACCAATCATTGAGTTTCGCCATGGCCGTTCAGACACCATTGCTTCAAAAGCATCAGCTACCGATACAATCCGGGCCTCAAACAGGATTTTGGCACCCTTCAATCCCTGAGGATAACCGCCACCATCCCAGCGTTCATGATGCTGCAGGGCAATTTGGGCAACCTCTTCCGAGAGTTGCAATTCCCGGTTTATAATCCGATACGAATATACAGGATGCGTTTTCAGGGTTTTCAGTTCTCTGGCATCCAGATCCCGATCCAATGCAACGATGTCCTGAGGGACTCTCTGCATCCCCACATCATGAAACAAGGCACCACTACAGAGCTGGAACAGCTTATACCTGGGTCGGTTGAGAGACATTCCCACTGTGACGGCAAGAAGTCCATTATTAACAGCACTTTTGGCATGGCTCTTTGAACTGGATCTGTTGGTCAGTACCAGTCGCATCGTATCAATCTTCTTTGCCTCAACCTTCTCAACAAGGGAGGACACGATTTTCTCGATTTCCTTTTCCGTCACTTTTTCCAGGTTTCGAATTTTATTGAATATTTCGTCCACATGATCAATTGTCGTGCTATAAAACTGGAAAAGTTCTTCATCGGCAGGTAGCCCCCACATATCTTCTGAAGTGCTGTCACATGCATCCATATCCCTGATCACACCTTTGGTCTCCAGCAGTTCAACATTCCAGGATCGAAGTCGCTCCAGGTCTTTTTCCCGAACCGGAACATTTGCAGGAATAAAAATTGTGTCATCCTCGATATAGACAGAGTGGGTAAATGTTTGCCCGGCTTTTAATTCAGCAACTTTATAATAATTCATCGTTTCCTCTGGTTTCGTAAACAAACTTCAGTATTTCAGCAACAACTGTCCAGTACTTCTCAGGAACATAATCAAATGGATTCAAAGAGGATAATGACTCGGCAAGATCGGGGGATTCAACGATGAGAACGTCATTCATCCTTGCGATACGTCGCAAAGTCTCGGCAGTATTGCCCCTCCCCCGTGCCAGAATTCTGGGCGAGAAGTCACCTTTGTCATACTTCAAGGCAATCGCCTTTGACTCCCTCATATCCTGCCCTCCAGCTCTTTCAGCATCTTGTCAGATCCGGATGTAAATCCATCACTCCTGCTGACAGGTAAAATTGTATCATTAACACCAATATTCATCAAAGTCAGAATTTCACAAAAAGAATCCCATTGTTCTTCATTGATTGTGGTTTTTTCATCCGTATAAACAGCAAGACGGATACGTTCGTGGCCCTCCAGAAGAAATTCAAAGGTCCTGCTTCCGTCATATATGGACAAGGCCATGCCAGGATCCATACCACGACGAATCTTCCATACCATTTTGAACTCACCTTCATCCAGTTGCCTGGTTAATCGTTTGAATATCCAGCTGTCCTTTTTCATGGATACCTGGCTGAGAAGATCCAGTACAACTTCATCGCTATCAGCATTTTCAGCATTCCCGGGGGCATTATCACAGAGTTCCTCACGGAGCTCTTGTGCCTGGGGAAGCGTCGGCCAATGACGAGATCTGCCACAATGACTGTCCCCGGAAAACATACTACCGATCATTTCAAGGAAAGAGGCACCAGGATCGACACCCTTCGCCAATAATTCAGCATAGAGTCGGGCCACTCGCAGTCGGGGGCCTCTTGTACGATTCAGCAAGGCGACTCTCCGTTGGGTTTCCACTTCTCCTGCCAGGGACATTCCAGCACGGATAAGGGCAGCAGAGAGAAGCGTTTTCAGCTGGTTCTGTAACGGCATCCTGTGAGCTGATTCCGAAGCGTTATCAAGGAGATGAAACAACAAGGTTTTATCGCTCACTTCAACTCTTCCTTTTATCAACTGACCAGGAACAAAATCAAGTGAACTTTTAGCCATCAGTACCTGGCCATTACAGAAAATCCTGAAGCGACCATCAGGAAGAACGGCCCGGATGCGTGCCGTCACAACATCGCCTGACAGCAACTTTCTCCCGGAAACAATATTGATGAAGTGCGGTTTTCTACTGACAGGATCTGGCATATTCCCCCTGGAAGGATTAGCCGGCAGTCTCACGTTTTTTGCTTCTGATGAGCTCTTTCACCTTGGTGGCCTTTTTACCGATACGTTTCCGCATATAGTAAAGCTTGGCCCGACGAACCTTGCCACGACGAGTTACTTCAAATTTTTCAACCCGGGGGGAATGCACAGGAAAAATACGTTCGACGCCGATACCGTATGAAATTTTCCGAACAGTAACGGTACGACTGATACTGCTGTTGTTGGCCGCTATCACCAGACCCTCATAAACCTGAACACGTTCGGTTTTACCTTCTACAATCCGGTAATGCACTTTTACAGTATCGCCAATGCGAAAGCTTTCAGCACCTTCTTTAATCTGTTCGTTTTCAATGGCTTTAATCACATCCATATAGCTATCCTTCCGACGTCCCTGACAGCACATCGCTGATCCGTCGTATCTCTTCGAATCCCCCATCGGCATCAAGCAGATCAGGTCGATTTTTCAGGGTTTTTTCCACCCTTTTCCTCAGACGCCATGCCTCAATATTGGCATGATGGCCTCCAAGAAGGATCTCCGGAACCCGAAGCCCTCTAAATTCATCAGGACGTGTGTAATGGGGATATTCCAGAAGAAGTTGAGTAAAACTCTCCTCTTTCAAGGATTCCCGTGTTATCACACCGTCTAACAGACGGTATATTGCGTCCACCATAACCAGTGTTGCAATTTCTCCGGATGAAATGACATAGTCACCAATGGATATTTCGTCATCCACATACAGGTTGATCACTCTCTGATCGATTCCTTCATAGCGTCCGCAGATAAAAACAAGTTCATCTTCACCAGCCAAAATCCGGGCAGTATCCTGGGAAAAGGAATATCCCGAAGGGGTTGGAAAAATCACTCTCTTGCCTGACGCACCAACAGCATCCAAAGCTCTGGAGAGGGGTTCTGGCTTCAAAACCATTCCAGGCCCTCCTCCATAAGGAGAATCATCACAAACCCGATGCTTATCATACGCATAATCACGTATGTTGACAAGTTCGTAATCCACCAGTCCACGAGTAATCGCTTTCGACATGATTGAGTCGCTAAAGAATCCTCTGAGTATATCGGGGAAAAGGCTTAAAATCGTAAATTTCACAATGCATTCATCAGCCAACAGGCCGTCAGAACAATGACACCTTTTTCGATATCCGGCTCCTCAACAAAACTGGATCTGAACGGAATCAGGACAACTTTTCCATCAAGCTTTTGAATCTCAAGTAAAACATCTGCGGATTCAACAAAACCGATAATTTCACCCAGTAGACTCCCTGCAGAATCAACAAGTGTCAGACCCACCAGATCTCCCAGATACCACTCATCCTCTTTGAGAGGTGCTCCGAATTCCCTGGGAACAAGAATTTCACACCCTGCAAGCATCTTTCCTGCTTCAGGGCTGTCAATATTCGCCAACTTGAGTAATCCAGCCCCCTGTTGCATACGGAAACCGCTCACCTGATACTCTCGCTCTCTCCGGGAATCCCGGGATCTCAAGAGCACTGTTTTCAGAGAGGAAAAATGAGTCCATTCGCTGGAAAAGCTTTTCAGTTTCAACCAGCCTTTAAGGCCCTTGGCGGTTCGGACAGTTCCGATTGCAATTAAATTCATAGCGACCTGTCACATCAACAACCGTCGGTCAGTCCAGAATTTCCAGAACAAAACGTTTATCCGATTTACTGGATGCCACACTGAGAATGGTACGAACGGCTTTTGCGATTCTTCCGTGTTTCCCGATAACTTTCCCGATATCATTTTCTGCAACCTTGAGTTCCAGAATTGTCGATTTTTCGCCTTCAATCGTTGCAACTTCAACTTCGTCAGGTTCATCTACAAGAGATCGGGCAATAAATTCAACCAGATCTTTCTCCATATTCGACCTACTTGATAGTAATGTTATTCTTGTTCAGAAGACGTTTGACTGTAATGGTAGGTCTGGCCCCTTTTTCAAGCCAATCCTTCACTTTGTCCTCTTTGATGGAAACCTGTTTCCCTTCCACCTCAATTGGATGGTAAAAACCCACCTCCTCAATGGCACGGCCATCACGCGGGGCCCGGGAATCCATCACAACAATGCGATAATAGGGGCGCTTTCTTGCACCCATCCTCTTCAATCTGATCTTTACGCTCATGAATCCAACTCCTTGATGAAGACTCTTTCCAGCCTTCGATATTTCTGTTTCTATGTTTTCAGGTCGGCCATGCCACCCATGAGCTGCTGTTGCATTTTCTTGTTTTTTGCCAACTTTCTCATCATGGTCCTGGACTTGTCAAAGTTCTTTAACAAACCGTTCACCGCTGAAATACTGGTTCCGCTACCCTTTGCGATTCGTTTCCTCCGGGGCGGACCGATTATACGGTGATTCCGTCTTTCTTCCAAGGTCATTGAAAGAATAATGGCCTCTTCTTTCTTCCACTTTTTCTCATCAAACCTGGATTCATCAATCTGACCAGCCATGCCTGGCATCATTTCCAGAAGGGACTGCATGCTACCCATTTTTCTCATTCTGGCAAATTGATCCAGATAATCCTCCAGAGTAAACGTGGATTTTGCCATCTTGTGCTGAAGCTTCTCGGCCTCATCAATCTCAATGGTTTCCTGCACCTTTTCGACGAGTGAAACAACATCACCCATTCCAAGAATTCGGGATGCAATCCGTTCAGGATAAAACGGTTCAAGATTCTCCATCTTTTCGCCGACACCGATGAACTTGATCGGTTTACCAATAACACTCCTGAAGGAGAGAGCGGCCCCCCCCCGGGCATCTGAATCAAACTTGCTTAAAACAATTCCGGTAAGATTGAGTGTTTCATCAAAACTTTTTGCAATGTCCACGGCATTCTGACCAGTCATCGCATCGGCAACCAGGAGAACTTCATCGGGATTGACACTGTCTTTAACTCTGCGGATTTCTTTCATCAGACCGCTGTCCATCTGCATGCGCCCGGCAGTATCGACAATCAGGACGTTGTACTGCTCCTTTTTTGCCTTTTTACAGGCATTTTTTGCAACTTTTTCCGGTTTGCCGCTGTCCTCACGGTAGACTGGTACACCAATCTGCTCACCGAGAACAGACAATTGTTCGGCGGCGGCAGGTCTTGTCAGATCGGCAGCGGCAAGAAGGACACGGCGACCTTCCCCTTTCAATCTCAATGCCAGCTTGGCAGCCGTAGTCGTTTTGCCCGATCCCTGGAGGCCAGCCACCAGAATAACAGAAACGGTATCTGGTCCCTTGAGTTCCAGTTTTGAAGCATCGTCTCCCAGCAAAGTAACAATCTTGTCATGAACAATTTTGACAAACTGCTGACCAGGATTGACAGACTTGAGGACTCTTTCACCCAGGGCTGCTTCGGTAGTCTGATTGACAAGTCGCCGGACAACCCGAAGATTCACATCCGCCTCAAGAAGTGCTGTTTTTATCTCTTCAACGGCCTCTCTGATATTTTTTTCGCTAATCCGGGAGTTTCCCGCCATACGCTGAACAATCCCGGAAAATGTTTCTGTCAGTTTTTCAAGCATAGCTACCGCCCCCTCTCCTGAGCGTTTCCACATTTATACCCTTCCATAAATGAATAAGTCAATGGAAGAACTTCACGCCATGCTCATCGGTAATTATCAATACCTTTCAAGGAAGGACAACTGCATGTTCTGGCAGTACTACAGCCCAATATTTTTGCGGCGATTGGCCAGTACGGCACCTTCGGCACAGGACGCCAGTTCCAGTACACATGGTGCTGTGAGATGGTACTCTACCTGAATCCCTTTTCTCTCAATATCAACAAGCCCGGCTTCTCTCAGCCGGGAGAGATGTTTCGAGGCTACAGATTTATTGATGCCGATTTCTTCGGCCAGCTCGCAAACACACCAGTTTCTTGTGTTGAGCTTGTCCAGAATGAAAATTCTCATTGGATGAGAAAGGGCTTTGAACATATGGGCACGCATTTTATAACGTATTGTTTCCTGTTCAGTCATCATACTCCCCCTGACTAATCTTGCAGACATTGGAAACGTTGTCAAATACATTGACACATTACACTAACTGTTGCACTATGTCGAAACCATGAAAATTACTGTGAATACCATGTTGCTGTATATCTTTACTCTGCTGGCACTTGTTTATTCTGCTTTCAGGGATCGCAAGAAAACAAAGCAGGCTCTGACAAAAGGACTGAAGGCATTGAATAACATTTTGCCCCAGTTTATTACCATCCTGGTTATCGTCACCATTGTATTATCGTTGTTTGATGAAGCAATAATCGCTCGCATTGCTGGAGAAGACTCAGGTTTTATCAGTACCACAGGTTTCGCAATTGTCGGATCGATCACACTGATACCTGGTTTTATTGCATTCCCGATTGCCTCTGAACTCTTGAGAAGCGGAGCCGGAGTTTTGCCCGTGGCGACATTTATATCTTCACTGATGATGGTGGGCATTGTCACTCTGCCGATGGAAATACAATTTTTGGGTAAACGAGTGGCCTTCATACGCAACATTACTGCCTTCGGTTTTTCATTTTTGGCTGCATTCTTTGTTTCATGGGTGATGTACCTGTGAGAACAATGATTCGAAAATACAGCATTGCGTTGATTTCCATTCTTTTTCTTGGGGCACTGATCATTTTGTGGCCTCAAAAGGCACCTGAAGTCATGGCGTCCATGGGGTGGCAACTGGGAACAATGTTGCAGATAATTCCGCCGATTTTTATTTTGACTGGTTTGTTCGATGTCTGGGTTCCAAAAGAAATTATCATACGCCTGATGGGTCCGGGATCGGGATTCAAGGGAGGCCTGTTGGGTTTTGTTCTGGGTTCCGCAACCGCTGGCCCCCTTTATGGAGCTTTCCCAATTGTCGGAATGCTCATGCGAAAGGGAGCTTCTTTCTCCAATATTCTCATGTTTGTGGGCGCATGGTCGACAACAAAAATTCCGATGCTCCTGTTTGAGATAAATTCACTCGGATACAGATTTGCCCTGTCAAGACTTGTCATTGATATTCTCGGCATCATATTGATGACAGCTCTCATCAATGTGATGGTTCCACAGTCCGAAAAAGATTGCCTCTACGCCGCTGCACAGGTCTGACATCCTTGATCCGCACCTCCTGATTCACCCACCACTGGTGTGAGATGCTGCCGTATCCCCATTTTCTTCCAGTGTCTCACCAATGCGTTCCCCGCCCGGAACCACCGTCTGCCGGGCAGACAATTTGCAATCCATACCCCCCTGCTTGTTCTGTGCCGTTGGAAGATCGCTGAATCTGTCAACATGAATTTCGCAAGTTCTTGAGGAGATTTCATCAGACTGCCTGAATCAGATGGCGTCAAACCGGACCCTTCAGAATACGTCCCATCCGTTATTTCTGTTACTCCAGTAAAAGTCCATGAGACAATACAATCCAAGAGATGCCGATGAAGGCAAGGAAATGTGATTGCCTCTGACCGTGGATGTATTATTTTCACACAATGTCAAAATACTCTGGCGCAGAGATTGACTGTGTCACCCGACAACAAGAAACATGACATGCAAAAATATAAGGATATTGAATTTGACAGAACGATCCTCCTAGCCACAATACAACCGGGAAGAGCTGTCCCTCCTGGCTTCGAATGATTAACAGTATTGACACGAGAACGGGCAAGATCATCGTGTGCAACTCACCAATCCAATTCACGTGGTCGGCCAAAACACTGACGAAAGGGTGCATGATACATCACTGGGACATTCACTGCCGGATTCTTGATGGTTCTCATCCCTGTTGTGATATTTCCCGGAAAAGATCCATGGCTATGGTTGAAGACACCGAAAGAGCTGATATTTTCAATGTTGTGAAACCGTGTTAATTGGAACCGGGAGCCAAAATTGATTTATTTTTCTTGCGATGGACCGCTATGGTTTCTGCCAGACCCGGAAAGTAATTCTATCGTCATATTTTTTCTCCGTTGCACAGACTCTGGTAGCTGAGCAATTCTTCTTCGCCGAAGAGGTATCTGGCTGCGGCCCTGGCCAGAGCAAGCATCTCCCGCTCCCCTGCATAAATTTTCACCGGTGCGATCCATCCGGTCCGCTCTTCAATCCAGTCTGAAAGCGGTGGATGGGGCAGACCCCCGGTGAGGATAATGGCATCAACCTGACCATTCAGGACGGTTGCCATGGCACCGATTTCCTTGCTGACCTGATATCCCAGTGCCTGATAAACCTCCAGCCAGGGCTGTCTCCCTGCAACGGCATTCCTTTCAATTACCACTCCGTCATCTGTACCCAGATACCCCAAAAATCCTGATTTCCGGGTGAACTCATTGATGGCTTCCTGTGCATTCTTCCAGCGACCGGAAAAACACATTTCCATCAGCGGGACAAGGGGCAAACCGCCACTACGCTGAGGAGAGAACGGGCCATCATCCATGGCATGGTTTACATCAATCAGCCGACCATGTTCCATGGGGCATATTGAAATCCCTCCGCCCAAATGGGCGATAATGAAGCGGAAATTTTCCATTCCCCCGCCCAAATCCCTTGCCGCCTCCATGGCAACAGCTCTTATGTTCAGGGCGTGGATCTGGCTACGTCGGGGCAGTTCCGGATGTCCGGAATAACGAGCAAGTGGCTGAAACTGGTCAACACCAACAGGATCGGCGATCAGGCAGGGGATGCCTCGGGATGAGGCAAGATCATCGGCAATCAAAGCCCCCAGATTGGATGCATGCATCCCATAGCGGGAGCTGATCAGATCTTGTTTCATTGTAGCGGTAATTGCATAGGAGCCAGCTTCAACTGGTCGGGTCATGCCACCACGACCAGCAATAACATCAAGCCGGGGCTCCCCTGCTTTCCGGAGAAAATCTTCGATGGACCGGCTTCTCATTACAAGCTGACTGGCGGGATCGGTGTGGGCTTCCAGCTCCCCTGGGTCATGTTTGATATGAAGGTTCCGAATCTCCCTGACGTTCCAGGAATCTTCAGTTTCATACAGTGCAACTTTTGTACTTGTGGAACCGGGATTAATTGTCAGTATCACTTTCACATTATTCTCCCAGGGAGTTACGGGGTTTTAACAGCGACGAAAAATCAGGAAGCCAACCACTTCCATCATGCAACGTGGTGTGGAACGGTACCATGTTAACCGGAGTATGGAACTGGTCAATCAAATACTTCAGTAAAACAGCTGCAGATCGGGCATCGGCGAGAGCATTATGAGATCCCTCATCCGTTATACCCAGAAAAGTCCTGCAGGCATCAAGAGATCCGGAAGGCAAGGTGGGCAGGTATTTTTGGGCCATCGCCAAGGTACATATCGGAGAAAAATGCGGGAAAGAGACTCCTGATCGACGGAACTCTTCCTTGAGGAAACCAATATCAAAAGATGCATTGTGGGCAACAACAAGGGTTCTATCGAGGATTGAGGAGAGATGGTGGACGATACCCGGAAAACCTGGTGCGCCACGCACCATCTTGTTGGTAATACCATGAATCCGGGTTGCTTTAACCCGTGTTCCAGGATTGATCAGTGTATCGAAAACAGGTTTGATTTTTCCGGAAGCATCAAGTTGGACGACGCCAATTTCCAGAATTCTATCGCCGTTTTTTGCTGATAATCCGGTGGTTTCCACATCGAGAACTGAAAAAATCATGCAGAATTGGTATCCACCAATGCGGGGTTCTGAATATAGGGAATATTCTCGATAATATAAGCACTGATGTGAAATGGATCGGATTTGTGACTACGGGAGAGCATCAGGGTTTCTCTTGTTGTTCCGTTTTCTCCGGTTACTTCAAAAATATAGGTAATACTTTCTGTCCGGCCATGACTCTCAAATGATATTCTGCGATTGGTTCCGGTTCGTTTATGGGACACGTAGGCACCGTAAGTGATGGACCTGCGGGAGATCAGTCTTTCAGCCTGGGTGGCGATTTTTTGATCCGAGAAGAAATCAGAAGGGATCGCATTATTCGGTGACTGCTGGCAACGATAAAATTCATCTGCAATCCTGGAGGCATCACCCGACCCCGCAATCACTCCACATGCACCGAATAACAAGAGCATTGTAACAAGAGCAGGCACCGTCATCCATTTCAATCGAAACATGGAACAAGCATAACCCAAATCAGGGGGGAATGGGGGAAAACTGATAAAAAAATGTCACACGAGAATACAACCAGTATGGATTCTTCCATGCATACCCGTTTTGCCATGGTAAATCCAGTTTTTGACAAAAAAATGATCGCATCGAATCGTTCCGGTATCATCACTGTACATCACAGCATTCTCCGATGTGTCAAAAAGTGATGTGCATTGTTCAATTCACACAGGTGACATGGTCAAGGATTTGCAGACAACGCTCTCAAGGAATTTTTTCTCCTTCCCCGGATATTGTACATGTTACGGGAAGATGCGAATGGATTCAGGAGAGAAGATTTGATTCATTCCAAAGCTTGATCAAGTGATCCTCATAGTCAGCAATGGCAAGGAATCCCGTATCCTGTTGATCATGATGAATAATATATTCATGAATGCTTTGTATCAAAGTTTTCCCCCAGGTGAAGTCAGGAAAAAAATGTTTAAATTTATCCATTGAAAAAGCTACATTGAATTGAGTTAACTCACTGAGCAAATTATCCGGAATAACTGACTTTTCCAAAGGAATCAAAAAATCATGGGGAATATGAATCATCTCTATTGGAACATTCAGTGCCTGTGCAAACAAGAGATAATAATCATCCGCTGTCATATATGTGTCATGACCACATGTGAAATTTTCCCCAACGCTACGAGAACTCATGATGATTTCACCTGTCATTCGCCCTGTATTAAACGCTGAGGAAGGGTGCATGAATGTTTTCCCATCGCCAGGGACAACCACTGGTTTCCCTGTGCGCAGTCTGTGTAATAATTCTGCACCTCCCGATCGGGAAAAAAAATTGATCACAAAAGAAGGGCCAAGAGAATAGGAAGGTCGCACAATAGTCAGAGGGATATTACCCTGCAAAAATTCTTTGTGGAGCATCTGTTCACAGATCAGTTTATTCCGGGCATATGAAGATCTTTGTGAATGAAAACTATCTGATTCGCTAAATGGTATCTGACTCAAGGGATATCCGTAGATATCACACGTACTGATAAAAACATGTTTTTTGACTCTTCCCTTTATGGCCCAAATAACCTGCTCTGCCTGAAGAGGAGTGAAACAGCAGAAATCCACAGTTATATCGGGGCAAAATTGATCCATTGCCTCCCGGAGGATAACCGGATTATTCCGATCTCCCTTGAAACAGACAATCGAATTGTTATCGTCCAGTGGTTGATTGCCCGAACGGTTCAAAAGGGCAAGAGAACAATTTCGGGACAGAAGGAAGTCTACAGTGCTGGCAGAAATACTTCCGGTTCCACCTATTATCATGATTTTCTGCATTGGTTGTTCGTGTTTACTCCGATTATGGATTATTGGCGAATCAATTTTATGACTCTCCAGATCTTACATTGAATGAATGATGTAATTGAACTGTTAAAATGCTTTGTATTATATACCGAAGACGGATGACGGTTTCACCCATCATTGCCAATCATCAGCCTGTCCTTCGAGACATCGGGAATATCATATTCATTGGCTTGCACCACCAAACATTTCGTACGGTGCGGGACGGGCAACGATTCATTCACATAGTGCACATCTTCATTCCGGGACATGCCGTGACTGATGCATCATTATCCGAAATCATACAGATGAGAAAAAACAACACCCGCTTCGATTCACCAATCCATGAGATTCCCGATACAATCTTCACACTTCCTGAAATAGTCCGGGTTCAATAGCCTGAAGTCAAAATCACCTGGTTTGCCTGCAAGGGACAGCACGGAGGCTCATAAGGAATATCCATATTATCACGTTGCCCCTGATGTTTTTTGGGAATACCAGTATTTGTATTTCATTGAATCCATATCAGAAAAAGGATTCAGGCAAGTGTATTCGAATCACTTCCGGTATAGTATCTCAGGTATAGGGAATGGTGCCTTGTTCAAAAGGAATTTCCATCAGATCGCTGAAATGACCTTGATTGTGGACGTTGACAAGACCATGATTGTCTTTTTCTGGTTCAATTCATTTCCCTATTATGCCATGAATGTTCAAGGATGATGCACTGTTGCTGTCTTGCAGGAATACGGGCCTGTCAGTTCCAGGATGAATCAAAGATGTATCAAAGGATTTGAATCCCCAAATCCTCCAGTAGAAAACATTTCAGTCACAGCCCATTTTTCCATTTGTTCATCCACTCATCATTTCTCCGTATATGAGTGCATCATTATTAAAGGGGTACATGGGAATCTCCGACATAAACTCACTGGATTTTACTTTGTATTTTTCCCATGTTCCAATATCAGGATTCAACAATTCAACATGATATCCTTCAAGACTCATACCGATGTTTATACTGATTGAATAGGGTACATAAATAATAAACCTCTTGCTGTCAGATGATATCATCATGCTGATCCCGGGTTCACTGTTGAGCACAAGATCCGATGGATGCAATGTGAACAAATCCTTCTTCAGGAATAATTCTTTTGCATATACAGCATCTTCGACTCCTGTAAAGGTTAATGCAGTACGCCAATCAAAAGGTGTTCCTGAAAATTTTACATTACTAAAAACATCACCCTCTCGATGAGAGGACCATATACCATGAGCACCGTATGTTATGCCAGCTTTGGCACCAGAAAGAAGACTGAGCCATATCGCTCTTCGGATATCATCCCTTCTGAATCGTCCATACCTGAACGCATAACCATGGCCTTCATAAGGAGGTTCAGTGTTAATCACAGGTTTTCGTGCCATACGGAGAAAATGATCCGTTTGCGTGTAATTGATATATTGCATCTCCTGAACATGGCCACCCTGGAAAGAATAAAAATCAAGTGGCTGATAATCTCTGAAAATACCAGGATACCGTGCTTGTGGCGAGAGATGAAGCGTTGTCAACGCCTCTGGATCTTCTTGCTTCACAATCGTAAAGGCATTCATATAATACTGGCAGACTCGATCGGATTCGAAGCAAGTATCACCAGATATGGAATAAAGAGGTTTAAAGCGTTTAAAGCGTCGTACCGCCTGGAGGCACAAGGCCTGTACGGCCTCCAGGGGCATTACGGTATGGGGCGTCAATTGTGAAGCCCAGGTATCCGGAACATAATTTGCCCATAACAAGTGAATACATGGAGTGAAGCCTTTTTCAACGGCCAGAGATAATATCTCTTCTGCTCTTGCAAAATACTGACAATCGAGGGAGAAAAAATCCAGTGAATTGTCTTTTTTCTTTTTAAAAGGAGAAAGGGAATCTTCCGACGTACTCTGATCATGTACAATGGGTAGCAGACTGATTTGCAATACATTGAAGCCTTGTCGGGAACGAATATTGATGTACTCCTTCCACTCTGGAATATTGAATCTGGAAAAGGCCATCCAGACAGTGTCCGCCATATAGAAAAACGGCTTGCCTTCCCTTGTGAAATAATCCCTTGTCGATGATATTGATATTCTGTTAAACATTGTGCCTTCCTGCAAGAATTACATCCGAGTTTTCCCGCATCAGGTTAATCTCGGACATATTCCCGGATACGGTCCTGACATGAGGGATGATTTCCCGATGATCTTCCAGAGCGATGGCTTTCAATTGATAATCGCAAAGATTGATGTTAATCTCAATCAGCTCTTGACAGGGGATATACATGATGAATCTTCCATCCTCAGCCATTAGTGTACGAATCCCTGGATAACAATTGTCCGTAATGGCGACAGGTGTCATTGCTGACCATCGATGTTCCATTATGAATGTTTTCAACCACCCATAGTCCGCGGCACCGTGGAAATATACGGCTGTATCCCAATAAAATGATTCAATAAAGGCGTTTCCTCCATCAAAGATATCTCCTGGGCGATGCCAGTTCCACAGGCCATGAGCACCATAGGCGATACCGGCAAGTGCCCCGGCCAGAACACTCTGCCAGGCAGCTTTTCGTACATCAAATTGTGAAAAACGCCTGTATTGATTGACAACATTAAGACCTTCATAACAAGGCTCTCCGTTTACTACAGGTCGTTTGACTGGATACGAGGCAAACTTTTCTGCCAATTTACAGGGATTCTCTTGCATTAAATCATGTCCGGACTGAAACATATAAAAGTCAAGATTGGGGTCCTGACAAATAATATCCGGTAAGTCTGCATCCGGATTTAAATGAAATGTGCAGAGAGTATCCGGGTCATATTTTTTAACCAGTGACAATGCCCGATGGTAACAGGCCGTTGCATCAGCTGAAAAATCGGTATCCCCACTGATCATGTACACAGGGTGAAATTTTTTAAACCGGTTTACGACGTACTCAACATATTCTTCCATAAACTCCTGTGGCATGTCGTCACGGCCTGAGAGATGAGAACTCATCCAGGTCCCTTTCACATAGTTCCCCCAGAGCAGTACCAAACTCGGGGTGAAATCAGATTGAACAATTAGGGAAAGAAATTGTTCAACCTTGTCAAAGTAGTCTTCATGAATAGATTGATAGGTGTATTTCCCGTCAACCATGGGAAATGGATGTACCGCATTTGACTTGCTCAAGGAACAACTTCTATCCCACTGAGGGAGAATGTTGATCTGAAGAACATTAAAACCCTGCTTTTTACGATATTTGAGATATGATGGCAAATCGTTCCCGGAACAGTTGGTAAATAAACTCCATACTGTATCAGCCAGATAAAAAAAAGGTTGTTCCGACTTCGTAAAACAGCGGGAATCTGTTGAAACAGACAGGCGACTATGATTCACTTTATACATCCTTTCCTATCCCTTGATTGCACCGGAAGTAAGGCCTTTAACCACTTGTTCCTGAAAAACAATAAAGATAAGGATTGCAGGAACGATCAAGATTACAATCCCGGCAGCCATAAGTCCCTGGTCACTTGAATAATGACCACGCAACATAAAAACTGAAAGATTGAGTGTCCTGAGTTTTGGATTTGCCAACATCAGCAAGGCAAAAAGAAATTCGTTCCAAATCCCCAGAAATACAAATGTTCCGACAGTTGCAATTCCAGGTTTTGAAATAGGCAAGGCTATATAGAAAAAAACACCGAGAGGACCACATCCATCTATAATTCCAGCTTCCAATAATTCATCTGGCACTCCCTTTCGCATAAATCCTGAAATAATAAAAACACTTATTGACAGATTGGAAACGATATAAACCAATATAATTCCGAAACGTGAATTGACCAAACCCATATCCCTCAGAATGACAAATATGGGAATCAATATAACCTGAACAGGAATCATTATTCCCAATATAAAATATAAGTAAAGGAAACTTTTTTTCTGTATTTTCGAAATATAAAACGAGGCCATTGACGCCAACAGCAATGTGATACTGACTGCCATAACTGAATAAATCAGACTGTTCAATAACGTTGTGGAAAGGTGAATACCCATGAAGGCATGGGGAAAGTTTTTCATAATAACTGGATCGGGAAGATGGAATGGTTTGCTATAGATCTGTTTGTTATCTTTAAAGGAATTCGCCACAATCCAGAGAATGGGGAAGAGTGAAATCGAACACCAAAGGATGAGTAACAGATGCCTGATACCAGTGCTGATCGTGCATCTGATTCTGGTTATGGAACGGGACATGTAATGCTCCTTAATAATTCAATCGGTTGCTGATCGATCTGAAAATGAGGGTAAATATGAGTGATAACACCAGAATAAGCATTGCAATAGCACTGCCCATTCCAAAATTTGCTTCGAGGAAAGTTGTAATATACATAAAGACTCCCAGAAATGCCGAACGAACTCCAGGGCCTCCCCAGGTCATGATGTATGAGTGTTCAAAGGCCTTGAATAAGCCCGTAGTGATCAGAATCGTGCTGATAAGAATGATTTCTATTTGCATCGGGATGACTATTTGAAAAAAGGTTTGAAAGGAAGAAGCCCCATCTATAGATGAGCTTTCAAGCACTTCAGTGGAAATTGATTGCATCCCTGCCAAAAAAATAATGATATATAATCCGATATACTGGTACATCATTGGTGTCAAGACAGTATAATACACGACACTGGAGTCAGACAGCCAGTTCCGGGTCCATGAATCCAGACCAACCATTCTTAACAGCTCATTGACAGGACCAGATTCAGAATTGAAAATAAGGCTGAACATTAATGCAACAGCTGCTGCCGAGAGCACGACAGGAAGAAAAACCAAAGCTCGATAGGTACGAAAGCCTCTTCTTGTTCTGTAAACGAGATAAGCAAAAAAAAGTCCCAGAGTAAGCTGAACAACAAGAGAAATAACTAAACCTTTAATTGTGTTCAACATGACGATTCTGAAGTCAGGATCATTGAACAATAATCGATAGTTATTCAATCCATTAAAAATGGAAGGTGATATTGCATCCCATTCTGTAAAGGAATAATAGAAAGATTTAAAAATGGAAAAAAATATAAAATATGTGTAAAGACAAAATGCTGGTCCTGCAAAAACATATAAGGACCATTTGTATTTTCCAAGTATATACATAAATATCTCCGCATGTTTATCCGACAGAAAATCGATCTCTGCCGGGTAAACATTGACCAGGTTTATTTTTTATACTGATCACATGAACGTTGCACTTTGGCAATATATTCTTCTGCGTTCAGTGCACCGGACCAAAGTTCATCAAGGGCTGATTGATAATCAAACTGCAATTTATTACCAGGAAGGTTCTGCCATATCATGGGAGATCCACTCATGTTGTTTTTCAGACGATATTTCAAGACTTTTACCATCATGGCGTTATCAATATCTTCCAGTTTAACCCTGCCCATCACTTCATTGTCCGCAGAGACCATGATACCCTGCTGACTCATTGCAAGAGCAATATCCTTGTTTACCGTATCGAGAATTGTGACGATGGCCTGTTTTCGGTCAGGATCATCAAAGGCATTAACAGAAACCGTATAGGCATCATTGACAGATCCCTGAATAAATGTACTTGTATCACGCTCTGCATCAGGCACAGGAGGAATCGGAATGAGCACAGTTTTATCGATCATTTCTGCAGACATTTCGCCGAACATCCAGGCAAAGGTGTAGAGCATTGCGGTGTTACCCTGCTCATAGAGAGCGTAACTGGGACTCCAGTCACCGTTGGCAATCGTATCCTTCGGGAACAAACCAGCTTCCCTCATCTCCTGGGAATACTGTGCCGCTTTCCGGAAGGAAGGATTGCTGAAATCAAGTGTGTTGCCGATGTTCAACGTGTCTGTAACGCCATCTTGATATTGGCAGACAAGGTCTCCATACCAGAAGTGTGACGGATTACCACCTTTGGAACCTATGTTGGTGGGTGTTACACCATGTTTTCGGAATTCAGCACCCAGAGCTAAAAACTGCTTCCAGGTTTTTGGATACTCAAGATTGTACCGTTGAAACAAGTCCTTGTTCACCCCAAATACTCCAATCGACACATTTCTGGGGACAGCCCGTTTGACACCATTGAAGGTAACAAGATCCCAGGCACCCTGGGGAATATCGTCCTTATTTAATCTTTCACTGGCCTCTATATATTCATTCATATCGAGAAGGATGTTACGGTCGGCATAATCCTTTAACACACCCCCGGCCCAAAACTGCCACATATCCGGCGTATTGTTTGCGGCAACATCAACCCGGATTTTATTTCTCATTTCATCACCTACCACTACTTCATGAATAATGGTAAAAGATGGATTGGCATCATCCAGTTCATTAAGAATTCTGATTGCCAGATCGCTTTCTATACTGGCACCTTCCTGCCACATATGTGCGAAACGAATTTTGACAGGGAAATCTGCTTTATTTTCGTCATTCCCGTTTGCGAAAAGAAATTGTCCTGGTAAGAGCAACAGCATTGTCAAAACCAGGAAAGGACTCTTTTTCATTTTGACCTCCATATAAGTTTTGTTATGAAAAATTATATTAATTGTAAAAAGTCATAATTGTGCTGTAAAGAGGATATAATTCGGTATTACTGGAAATTATTCGGTGGTTTTCATTTTAATGATCTATATTTTTTCGGAGTCCTTGAATAGTATTTTTTAAAAACCCTGACAAAATAATTGGGATCTGCATATCCCAGTACGTCAGCAATTTCTCCGATTTTCAAATTGGTTCCCAGGAGAAGCCTGGATGCTGTTCCCATTTTTAAACTGAGAAGGTACTGAGAATACTTGATTCCTGTTTCCTTTTTGAATATCTCCGAGAAATAGGTTAAATTCATATTGACATAACAAGAGAGGTCAGTAAGCGTAGGATTGTTTCTGAAATTCCTTTTGATATATTCACATGCCGATACGATTCTCCTGTCAGTACCCGGTTCAAATGAAACCACCTCATCTACTTGCAACAGTGCTTGCTGAAGGCTTTGTATTTTCTGTGACTCTTTCCGGTTTTTATTTTTTTCCTGTGTTCTTTTCCGTATCAATAGAGAAATCTCGGCCAGCATGCCTTCCATTGTGTTTTTATTGATCGGCTTGAGAAGATACGCAGCAGCCTTGTTGTAAAGAGCTTTCTGGGCATAGGAAAAATCTTCATAGCCACTGATAATGATAACTTCGATGTTATTTATTTTCTTCTTCAGACTGGAAATCAAATCCAGGCCATTGATGCCCGGCATTTTTATGTCTGTAATCAGAATGTCAGGCTTATAATGCAGGCACAAGGATAATGCCCTGGAGCCACTGTTTGCTTCACCAACGACTTCCAGACCAAGATTATCCCATGATATCATATTTAAAAGAAGGGATCTTATCCATTCTTCATCATCGGCGATGACAACAGTTAATCTGGACATGTTACCATCCTGCGGGAAAAAAGAGGGTTCCCCTTATGGTTTTATTGACCAAAAAACATACAAAAAGATCCTGAACCATGACAACACACTCTAACAATCGGCAGCAGACGCTTCAAGACTGTAACGCAAGGAAAGGAAGGTAAACTCCTGTTCAAAACAGCATTGTGGGGAACGAGAGTTTTATCCGGAATGGTTCATAACATCATGAATTGACACATTTATAAAAAATCGAGTCCTGTGTCATTGTCTCTAAAAGACGACAGGATTGCCTGACCAGCTTTCCACAATATTTGACAACAAGAGGGCTCAAAAAAAAGGAAGCTCATTCTTTCTGAGCACTGTCCGGATTTGCTGAATCACCGGAGATTTTCCTGAGGGAGATTCTGTACTCATACTTATTGTCTGTTTTTCAACGTGTTCAATCCAGGGCTCCGGTGACTCAGCGCATCGGCGATATCTCTGGAAGACAGTAAAAGTGCAAAAACAATACAGATCATTGAATCATCAGCATCAGGAAACTACGTAACGCGATCGCTTCTACAGGCCAGGACGCCCCGTATGCGCCGGACACCGCGCGAACTGGATTGTTCCTTGACAATTGCAAACGTTCCCAGTTCCACCAGGGATTTCACATGTGGCCCACCGCACACTTCGGTGGAAAAATTCCCTATGCTGTAAACTGTTACCAGTTCATCATATTTTCCTTCAAAAAGGGCTCTCGCATTTATTTTCCGAGCTTCCTGAAGTGTCATTATTTTCAGCATCACCGGAAGATCCTCGGCAATTTTCTCATTAACCATTTTTTCCACGGCTGTTTTTTCTTCCGGTGTCATGGGACGGGGATGCACAAAGTCAAAACGGAGTCGTTCAGCCGTAATATTGGAACCTTTCTGGACCACATGATCACCCAGTATTTGCCGAAGAGCTTCGTGAAGAAGATGGGTGGTAGTATGATACCGGATGGACATAGCAGAATCGTCGGCCAGCCCACCGCTGAAGGTTTTATCGGCACCTGCTTTTGATGTTTCCTGATGTTGTTGAAAAGCCTCTTCAAAACCTTTGCGATCCACAGTCATGGCGTTTTCAGCAGCGAGCTCTTCGGTAAGTTCTATCGGGAAACCATAGGTATCATAGAGGCGAAACGCAACCCTTCCAGGGATGATTTTTTTCGGGTTTCGTCGAAGATTGGGAAGGAGTCTGTTGAATTCCTTGTGACCATGTTCCAGGGTTTTACGAAATTGTATCTCTTCGAGAGTCAGCTCACTGATAATCATATCCCGACGGTTGTTCAGTTCATCAAAAACACCATTATAAATTCTGATAACCGCTTCGGCGATCTGACCCAGAAAATCTGATTCAATACCCAGCTTGAGTCCATGACGCACTGCCCGGCGTATCAATCGTCGCAGAATATAACCCTGTCCAAGATTGGAAGGTTTGATACTGTGAGCATCTCCCAGTATCATGGTAGCAGTTTTCACATGGTCGGCAATCACCCGAAAGGACTGAATTGTTTCATTGTTTTCCTGATATTTCCTCCCGGAGATTTTTTCAATTGACCTGATGATATCCGTAAAAAGGTCGGTTTCATAAATGTTCTTCTTGCCCTGAAGCATGGCGATGGTCCGTTCAACCCCCATCCCCGTATCCACAGATGGTTTTGCCATGGATTTGTAACTTCCGTCAGCCTGCTTGTCATACTGCATAAACACATCATTCCAGAGCTCAAAGTATTTTTCACAGGAACAGCCAGGACGACAATCCGGACTACAGGTATCAATCCCCGTATCATAGAACATCTCCGAATCTGGTCCACAAGGGCCAGTCAGGCCAGCAGGTCCCCACCAATTCTCCTCTTTGGGAAGTTCGTAGATACGTTCTTTGGGAATGCCCAGAGACAGCCAGATGTCGCAGGACTCCTGATCGAAGGGCGCATTCTCATCACCTTCAAAAATTGTAACGGAAATCCGGTTCCTGTCCAGATTCAGATATTCTTCAGAGGTAAGGAATTCATAGCTCCAGGTTAAAGCTTCTTTTTTGAAATAATCCCGCAAGGACCAGTTTCCCATCATCTCAAAAAACGTCAGGTGCGAAGAATCACCCACAGCCTCAATATCCCCGGTTCGAATACACTTCTGAACATCTACCAAACGCACACCTGCAGGATGATCTTCCCCCAGAAGATAGGGCACCAGGGGATGCATCCCGGCGGTGGTAAAAAGAACCGTCGGATCGTTCTCGGGGATGAGGGATTTTCCGGAAATCTCAGCATGCCCCCGAGCGGTAAAGAAGTCTATGTACTTACGTCGTAATTCATTGGCGGTCATCCTGAATATCCTAGCGATGGAGGGAATATTAATCAAGCGATGTGTATCTTCCAGAACCACGCATCCTGATGATACCCAAATCCGGATATCGTGCCCATATGTCGGCTCATCTTCGTCCACGACATTGTGGCCATTGTGAAGTTTTCCCTGTAGTGGAACAGCCAACCAACGCAAGGATTTTCATCAGGGACAACATGGATTGTTTGCATGGGTATTCCGTACTCAGATAATCAGGCTCAACTCCCTCCATCTCCCAAAGCGATACCGTAGAAACATGGCAAAACCGAGAGCCATGACGAACACAATGAATATCATCCACATGGATACCGGTGAAATACCGACAATCTTGATGGCATACCAGGCCGATCCAACAAATATCCAGTGCAGAATAATTGACATCCTCATCACAAACTGGGTATCTCCGGCACCTCGGAGCGAGCCAGCCAATATTAATTGAGTTGCATCTGCCAGAGTATAAATGGCTGCCAGTCGCAGCATTGTGGTGGCCATGGGAACCACGTCAACGCCTCCGTTTTCCAGACTTGAGGAAAAAAAATGCACCAGAGGGCGGGCCCCAAAAATAAAGAATAGAACAAACAAAGAAGCAAAAGACCAGGCCACAAATACCGTTAACCGTGTGGCATGCTCAGCACCGGGAATATTCCGGGCACCGATATATCGCCCGGTCAACGTCGTTGCAGCAAATCCCAGTCCCATCATCGGTATAAAGGCAATCATATCGTAGTTGAACGTGATGGCCACCGCTGCGGCTGTATCAGGACCGTAAGAATACATGAGCTGAACAAAAAAATTGAATGCCGCAACATTCAGAAAAATCTCGATCCCTGCAGGAGTTCCGAATTTCAACAATCCTGCGGAAATCTTCCGATCAAAACGCAGTTCTTCAGCAGTGCCAAATTCCTTTCGGTACGACGGGGACAGATAAACTCCGAGAAGTATCATCATGATGGTGAAAGAACCGAGAAGGGTGCCGATGGCCGCTCCAGCTATTCCCATTGACGGGATTCCAAATTTTCCGAATATCAATATCCAGTTTGCCGGAATATTCACCAGCATACCGGCAAAATTGGCCAACATGACAACCCGGGTTCGTCCCAAACCAATAAAAAACCCTGCAAGAGCGTTACGTACCAAAACAAAAATGGAGCCGAATATCAGAATTCGGAAGTAGGTCATTTCCATTTCCACCAGTGCAGGGATATGCCCCAGAGCAATAAAGAACATCCTTACCAAGGGAATCATTAACAGCAAAAGGGGCCATCCGATGAGAGCAAAACGAATTGACTGGGCAGTGGCCCGGGCACAGTTGCGTTTCTTCCCGGCACCATCGTTTTGGGCAACGACAGCATTGACATATCCAATGATGCCGATAAACAGTGACATCACATTGAATGTTGTCAAACCACCACTCATGGCACCTGAAATATATAATTTTCCAAGTTTGGAGAGAAATAAACGATCCACAAAAAGGTTAATTGTTTCCGAAGCCTGACTGAAAACCATGGGGATGGCAATATTCGTCACATCTTTGAGGCGGGGGTTTTTCAACGGCTCGATTTCTTTGTTCATTTCACCATTTTGGAAGGTATTCCGATTGTTTTAAGGATACAGGAGAGCAATCAGATCCTTGTACATGAATGTCGCTCTCTCATCAATTGTCACCCAGGCAAGCTGTTTTCTTCCTTGCACTGTATCTTCGACACCTGGACAATGCTCCCATGTTATCCATTAAGCGGGGAACGGCTGTCAAGATGCACCAACCTTTTTCACAGCCTCTGCAGTCTTCATTTTCTGATTGGCACAATACACGATATGAAATAACTTCTACACTTCCGTTGCATCTCTTGCCAGATATCCCGATTCTGCATAGAGGCGTTCGGAGTGCAGAGTTGTGGAGCATGCGTTCTCTTTTCTGCTCTTTTCCGAAAAAATCGATGTCCATGTCCTCCATTGGCCAGGATAACCGGAGAGTCTCAGTGTCCTGAAAGACTGACAATTGGATCTGATTTCAGAACATTGCTGATTCTGGAGAACGATGATGTTGATCATTATTCATCAGTATCATGCTCAACCATTTCTGTACTGGATTCAGCAACTGACTCTGTATTGTCAGTATCAGGAACGATCCCGGAAATAGTATCCAACGAATCCTCGTCACTGGCATGTTCACTTTTGGCTCTACTACGATCAATATCAAATACATAGGCAAGCAGGATCATTCTGGTATTTTCTCCAGGTGTGCGGAATGCCACGTGGAGTGTTGATTCATCAACACTCTCTCTGTAAGAAACTTGTTTGACAACACCCAGCACAATAATGACTTCATCCCGTATCTTGAACTGGAGCTTGAAGGGAAGATTTTTTTTCCCTTTCCCTCCTATCGTCAATGCGGCACCGTCTTCAGACAAATCCACGATAAGACAGCTCAGTCCTGGTGAAGATTCTATCCACGGGTCTGCAACTTCAAGACTCTCCAGCGGATAAAACCTCCCGGGGATTTTTGCAGGAGCTCGTATTGAAGCTCTTTTCTGGCTACGGAGAAGATTATCATAATGAAGAATCCGGAAGCGTAAATTTTGCCTGTCATGGAATTTTTCGATAATTTTTGTCTGGAAAAAATAACCTGCATCTTCCTGTCTCCAGAAAAAAATATTGAGCTTGGCCTGGCGCCAACTGAACCCCGTTGGCAACGGGTCGCCTACAGGTATGGTTATCTCAAGATAATCCTGTTCATTCTCTACCACTTTTGACGTGTACATACCAATGCCATCAGCACGTATGGTCAGCCTTTGATTGATGTCAATATTTCTCGTGCTCTTGAGCCCGGATCTGTACCTGGGCATTCCAAGTTCGATTTTTTTCCTGTAATCAAAGAGTTTTTTGAGAACAATTGTTTCAGGATCCAGCATTTTCCGTTCAGAAAATTTTTTATCCCCGGCAATCTGATTGATGGCCTTATCCAGTTCTTCCACAGAACCATAGATTGCTGGAGGATTGGGGATTGCCGATCTCCGGGATGCGTCCCAAAGCAAATTGATGTCCTGGAGCGAAAAACCAGCATCCATGCCTTTGGAATAGAACTCAAGCCTGCCACTGCCTCCATTTTTTGGATGGAGTATATTCCCAGGTGTTCGGAGCACCAGGAACAGAGCTATCATCAATAATACAACTAAAACAATCCACATACTGTATTCTACTATCGGCTTCCAGGCTGTTATAATCACCTTATGAGAAGAGCCATCAGTAACAAGCCTTTTTATATCATAACAGTATTACTCTCGATTGCCTTTATATTCCCTTCATTTTTCCAACATCCATCCACAAAAACACTTTTTCTTGATGAAAATGCAATACTGGCATCCATATTGAGGAGTCTCCCGATACTGGCTTTTATGTTGTTTATCACTCTGTACGGATCAAAAAAGGACAGGCGACGAAGAGGATGGGGACGGCCCGGCTGGTTCGACATTTCTGCTCTCATTATTCTGTTCTGTCTGACCAGTCTCTTGAGTATTCTGTTCCCGGCCACTGACGGCTCATATTCCGTAAGTCTTCATGGTGCGAAGGGTGTTTTTCTGATCCTGTTATTTTCGATGACTACGGCACTCATTGAGGAGCTATTCTTTCGATCCTGGCTCATCAGCGGATTAAGGGCTGCAGGCTGGTCTGAGGGTTTTGTGTTCAGTATTCCGGTAATTTTTTTTGCATTCCTTCACCTCTGGCAAGGGTGGAACGGTGTTGTCTTTGCCGGATTATCGGCCGTCCTGTACAGTGCGTATTTTATGCAAAGCCCCATCCTCTTCACAATAATTCTCTCGCATACAATCCATAATGCACTTGTTCTCATTATTGCCTCTGGTTGACAGGTATTAAAAAAGCAGGGGAAAAGACAGGCAGGGATTCCGGACGGTCAACAAATGATTTGAGAAATAGATCACTCCACGTCGCATTTTTTTCAACCTCTGATACAGAGAAGAGAATGAGATATCGTATTGCTGCCTTGCCGTTCATTTGCTCCTGGGATAAGGATACGTGTTATATCCATCGTCCAGTAATGCCAGGAAATACCCATGAATTGAAGTTATCCGGAACCTGCAGTCTGTCGGACTGAGTGATACGGGAGAATTCCCCCTTCCCCGTAAAGTTGAACCGCCAGGGATTCTTCGTGAACATCAGAGGACGCTGGAGTCCAGCTATATCCCCCCGGATGATGCTGGTCAGTGACAAGTGGCCGTGGATAGCACAGGGGGCATGCTGATTCCCGGGGAATATGTCCCAAAACCATCCAAATGATAACAAAGATCTTCTCCCCGGGTTCAGGCGTGTTAACCCAAGAGGTGGGGGAAGGATCCACAAGCTTTCAGGTGGCCCTCTCGTCCCAATGATGTGATGAACGGCTGACATCCTGGTGGACTTGAGCGAACAGAGGAGGCGCTGCAAAACAGTCCGGACGGAGAGATGCCGATGCACAAAAGCAGTTGAGGCTAACCGTTGGAGATTGATTGGGATTCCTGGGAATGGCAATATTCGGACAGGAAAAAACGATGCGGAAAATTGACATTGTCAGAGCGACAGCCTGCCAGCGAAAGAACATCCTCGAGAGTATCAGATAATCTATTTTCTCCTGATATTTTCACAGGGGGACGGGGAAACAATTTTCCGGACAGTACAATCAGAGGTTTTCACATTGAAGTAACGTACCTGGTTCAAAATGGACCATGCCAAAATCGAACTTTCGGCACATCCTGTCATGTGTACAAAATAACGACCTGCCAACAAAACATGCATTATTGACACTTGACGGTTGCATGTCTATATGTCAGATTATCTCGTGAAATCCGGACGGGGAAGTGAGGTTCAATGCCTCCACGGTGCCGCCACTGTGAACGATAGTCTTCGTGAGTCAGATTATCCGTCCGGCTTCAAAATTATTGCTTTAAGGGTACACGAGCATGTATCCAGGGAGTTGGATGTCCTTCATCAAAAAAATTCTCTCATTTCAATGCGTTGTTTTTTTTCTTGTCAGCATAATCAGTGTTTCCCCGATTTCCTCCCGGGGAAGTGACGATGCAGATCCTCAGCACTCATTCATTACTCTGACCGATCATTTTGACAGAGAAATCAATCTCTCTGCACCAGCGCAAACTATCGTGTCGCTTTCCCCCGGGATTACCGAGACTATTTTTGCACTCGGGTATGGGAATCGGCTTACGGGCCGGACTTCGTACTGCGATTACCCCCCTGAAGCGGCATTGATTCCATCGGTTGGAAGTCTTGTGGAACCAGATATCGAAGCCATCGTCAAACTGGATCCTGATATTGTTATCGCATCCACACATTTTCCTCCAGCAATCCTGAAGCGACTTGTTTCAACCGGATTGAACGTTGCGGTTCTCATGGGACAGGAATCTTTCCAGGGTGTCTATGATGGCATTATCCGTCCTGTTTCCTTGATTCTTGGAGACTCCGAAGCTGGCGAAACACTTGTTGATTCGATGAAAAGCACAGTAAACGATGCACTTTCAGTTGTTTCAGGTTTTTCCCGGACAGTCTCGGTGTACTATGTCGTTGGCTTTGGTGAGGGGGGAGACTGGACTGCCGGTGGGGATAGTTTTATTGGTGAGATGATTCACATGGCAGGTGGGCAGAATATTGCGGCTCATATCAACGGGTGGTCGTTCAGCCTTGAAGCGATCGTGGATGGCGATCCTGATCTGATTATCGTACCGAACCAGGCAGAATCAATATTCAAAACAACACCTGTTTATTCCGATCTTCGTGCGGTAAGAGATGGAAATGTCATTGCTGTTGATGAAGATTCCATCGTCAGGCAAGGGCCGAGACTGGCAGAAGGTTTTACAACTTTGGTGAATGCCATTGGCTCGGTTCATTGATTGAAAAAAAACTCCCCCTGGTGGGCATCCCGATACTTGTAACGGTGATACTGATTGCTGTCAGCTTTGGTTCTGTACACATTCCGATTGCAGATATTATTTCCATCTTTCTGGGACAGGGTGATGGCTTGCCTGAAACATGGAAGCTGATTTTGCTCAGGATCAGACTCCCTCGTACTTTGGCAGCTGCTCTTGTGGGCGGGGTTCTGGCGACAGGAGGTGTCTCCTGTCAAGGACTCTTTCGTAATCCTCTCTCTGAACCCTACCTGTTGGGAATCAGTTCCGGGGCAGCTCTCGGGGCCACAATAGTCATTGTCACCGCACCTGTCTTCAAGGGCGTCGCTGGAATTGGAATGATTGGTACGGCCGCCTTCATCGGAGCCATGAGTGTGACGTTCATCGTGTTCATCGCTGCAGGACAAGGTGCATTCAAACTTCCCTCAACGTTGCTTCTATCCGGAATTGCCATTGCCTTTCTCTGTCAGGCCGTCATCTGGATGCTCATGACCTTGAACAGGGATCAGATTGAACGTATCACATTTTGGACTTTGGGGAGTCTTTCGTCATCTGGCTGGTCAAAAGTGATATGGCTTTCAGTGATAACGATTCCATCAACACTTGTTCTGATAGCCATGGGCCGTGTAATCGACATTCTGTCCACCGGATACAACAGTGCTCATGGTCTTGGGCTCCGTCCCCAATATTCGGCTGCCATTATTCTGATTTGTACAGCACTGGGCACAGCGGCAGCCGTCGCCGTAGCCGGGAGCATTGGCTTTACAGGATTGATGGTTCCTCACGTCGCAAGGCTTGTAGGCGGACCTTCTCATAGAAAACTGCTCATCCATTCCTGGATTGGTGGAGCGGTACTTCTGGTTTTGGCAGATCTTGTTGCACGCACCGTTCATTCACCCGGTGAAATACCCGTCGGCATTGTCACCGCATTGCTGGGTGCACCATTTCTGTTGATTATTGTACGAGGAAAAATGAGTGAGGGCCGTCTGGATGGCTGATATGGCCGTATCCTTCAGGAATGTGCGCTGGCACCCTCTTCGTGGATGCTTTACCTTCGGTCCGATGTCCATCAAAGCGTACCATGGACAGTTCATTGCACTTGTCGGGCCCAATGGAGCCGGAAAAAGCACTCTGCTTAATCTACTTTCAGGTATTGTGTCACCCAGTGCCGGACACATCATGGCCTTTGGGAAGTCATTGGACGATTGGTCTGCACGGGAACGGGGATGCATCATGGCATTTCTCTCCCAGAATCCCGAGAGACCCTTTGGATTCCCCGTATCAGAATACATTGGATTGGGACGATTCCCCCATCTGGGACCCTTTAGAAGCCCCGGGAAGAAAGATCTGGATATTATCGAATCGGAAATCTGCTCATGGGGTCTGGAAAATCTGAAAAACCGTTCTGTGACAGGACTGAGCGGTGGTGAATTTCAACGCGTACGGTTAGCGAGAGCTTTGGTGCAAGAGCCTGCGATGCTGTTGCTGGATGAGCCTGGAAATCATCTGGATATTTCCAGTCGTACAGAGATTCTCAACCGCCTGAAAGATGAGGCACGATCTGGTCGCTGTGTGATTGCAGTTCTTCATGATGTGAATGATGCATTATTGTACGCCGATTATGTCTGGCTGATTACCGATGGACGACTGCTTGAAACCGGATTACCTCAGGAGGTTCTCAGACCACATCTGATCGAGAAAGTGTATGGTGTGAACATGGTTCATTTTACCGATGCCGATGGGCAGGCAATGCTCGGTGTACCTTCACTCAGAAGAGAGTAATGGCAATCCGGTCTCCATCTTCCTGGTACCGCTGTTTCCTTTCATCGCTCTTGAATTCCTGACCAATCAGGCCGGGAAGTACGTGAAACAATGGTTCAAGGTGAGCTCCAGTACATCGCAGTACACCAAGGAGATATATGTTTGTTCTTGCGTTCAAAATCGGGACTTGAGATATCTCCTCTTTGGACCATTTTTGGTTCTTGTGAAAGTCTCATGTCTGTTTGTATTGTCAGTTCCGGGGATCTCAGAGAATGCACTGCAGTATCAGGAAAAATTCCGGGGCTCAGAGCAAAAAGGGAAGGACGTATGTCATCATATCTCCGGTTTGAATGAAATGATCCCTTCTGTGCTTCCTGACAGAGTTGTATCCTTCCCGACGCCTTGAGTATAATGCTGGGTGACGGGGGAGAAGTTGTTTCTTAAACGTATTGAAATTCTTGGCTTTAAATCTTTTGCCGATCGGACCATTATTGAATTTAGTGAAGGGATCTCTGCACTTCTCGGGCCAAATGGCTGCGGAAAAAGCAATATTGTCGATGCCATTAAATGGGTTCTCGGAGAACAGTCTGTACGTAATATGCGGGCTGAACGTATGGATGATGTCATCTTCAGCGGTACCGAAAACCGAAAGGCCCTCAGTGTTGCCGAAGTCACCCTGGTCATCGCCAACGATCAGGGTCTTCTTGAGATAGATCATTCTGAAATTGCCATAAAACGGCGCATTTTCAGGGAAGGCGATAGTGAATATTTTCTGAATGCCACTCCTGTCAGACTGAAGGAAATCAGGGAATTATTTTTTGATACAGGTATCGGAAAATCTGCATATTCGGTTATGGAACAAGGGAGAATTGATCAGGTTCTCTCCAACAAGCCTGAAGAAAGACGTTTCATTTTTGAAGAAGCAGCTGGCATTACGAAATCCCGGGTACGTGGAAGCGAAGCTGAACGCAAACTCTCCAAAACCGAAGAAAATATGATTCAAGTGGAAAACATTCTCCACGAGGTCTCCCGGAATTATGAAAATCTGAAAAAACAAACCGGAAAAACCCTGGAATACCGGAAATTAAAGGATGACGTTTTTGGGCTGGACAGGGATCTGAAACTACTCCAGTGGCGTGACTTGATAACTGCCAAAACAAAAAAATCTGAAAAACTTGCAAGCAGGGGGAACAAACACCTCCTTGTTTCTGAAAAAATAACTATTCTGAAAACAACCCTGGCCAATGAACTTGACTCTGTCAATGACATGGAATCAAGATTGATTGAAAGCCAGAAAAAACTCTATGGTACGGATCTGGAAAAAGAAAATCAGGAAGAACAGATCAAAAACATCCGGGAGCGTCGTCATGAGTCCGGGGAAATCTGTAAATCTGCCCGGATTCGGGAGAAAAATGCGGTTGAATCCCTTGGAGCGTTACACGCACTGAAAAAGAATCGGGAAGATGATCTGGCTTCTTTTCAAGACCGTCTTAAAGAGATTGAAGGCAATATTTCCACCCTCCAAAAAATCATTGCCACAGCAGAAATGCGTTCGGAGAGAAATGCTGACGAGACAGTTCAGGTGAATGACAATCTTGCCACAGAAGAACAGCTTCGGGAATCTCTTCAGGATGATCTCAGGACGCTCACGGATGATATTGTCAGCCAACTGGACCGTGGATTGAAAGATTCAGGTTACGACCACAACGTTCGTCGAAAACTGGAATTATCCATAATGGAATCCCTGGCGGAAATGAGAATCCGCAGTGAGGGGCGCTGGAAACTGCTTGCCGATCAAAAAAATCTTTCCGATGATTCCACAACAATTGAACTCCTGGAAGGTGCATTGAAAGATTTTTCCCGGCTCAGTACCTCGCTGGAAAAGATTTTGAAACTCTTTACGGAATACAGGGATTCAGAGGCAGCTTTTTTGGAAGATTTTCTGGCTCCTGAAGGAATTATTACCAGAAAACGGGATCTGGATGAGAAAATTGTTTCATCGACAGGGAAAACCCGGGGATTCAAAGAACAACTTGTAACCCTTGCCACGGAAAAAACGGTACTGACAGCTCAAATTAACGATTCCAGAAAGAGTCTTGAAGAGTTACGGGTTGCTCAGGCGAGAACCACAACCCAGACCACTGCTACCGAGGATTCGCTGGCTTCCCTGGATCGGGAGGCTGAGTCAGAAGAGACCAGATTGCGTGAAATTCGTCAACAACTGATTGCTGAGGAAACCAGGATTCGCAATCTTGAAGCGCAGGTTGCAGGTATTCTGACCAAACGTGAAGAACTGGAGAAAACCCAGGCAAAACTCCGAAAGGATATGGCTGGCCTGGAAGCAGGAATCAGTTCTGAAAATAAAAAAATGACCGGATGTGAAAACAGGCTGAAAAGATTCACCGAACAGCGGGGGGAACTGGACGTTGAAAAAGAGCGGATTCGCCTGGAAATAGAGTATCTTGATAACGAAATCAAGTTGCTTCTGGAGGATTTTCGCGACAGAAATTCATGTGCCCTTGACGAATTTCTGGATTTAAGGGAATCAATTACCCTTTCTCCAAAGCAAATCAGAAACACGCTTCACAGCACCAGAGCCGAGCTTAAAAACCTTGGCCAGGTAAATTTGATGGCACCAGAAGAATTTAAGGAAGTTGCCGAGCGTCACAATTTTTTGAGCAAACAACTTGATGATTTAAAGAAAGCCCGGGAGCATCTTGCTCTGGTAACCGAGGAGATCCGCAAGGAATCTGCTACGCTGTTTCTCAGAACATTCAAGGAAGTCCGGGAGCATTTCCATGAAATGTTCCGGCGACTCTTTGGTGGAGGCAGGGCTGAAATACGGATGCTTGATCCGGACGATCCTCTGAATTCCGGATTGGAAATTTACGCGCAACCACCCGGAAAAAAACTCGAAAATATATCACTCTTGTCTGGAGGAGAAAAGTCTCTTTGCGGAGTGGCACTGATGTTTGCCACATTCCAGGTAAAACCTTCTCCTTTCTGCATTCTGGATGAAATTGATGCTGCCCTGGATGAAGCCAATATTCAGCGGTTTGTCAATCTTCTGACAGAATTTGGCAAGAAAAGTCAGTTTATTGTAATTACCCATAATAAAAAGACCGTATCAGGCGCAAACACCCTTCTGGGAATGACCATGCAGGAATCGGGTGTATCCCGACTGATCACCATGAGGCTGAATAAGCAGGAAGAAGACAATGAAAAAAATCCTCGCTCTCATTGACAGAAAGAAGATTCTTGTTCTTTCAGGTGTTTTTTTGCTGCTTACGCTGATTTCTGCACTTCTCATTATTGTGATTGTGACAAAAAAAAACCGTGATGCCATGAATACTCTGGTTGATCGCCTGGACAGGGAAAAGAAGGTACTTGCTGAAAGTGGCAATTTCGATATGAAGGATTTTTATCTGGATTCCGGCAATCAGGATGAAGGCGTCATCTATCCAGGGCGAGAGCAGAAACGTTATTGGAGTCTTGAAGAGGTCAATAAATACTGGATAGATCCTTCGGAAGCCGGGATGACAACGCTGAAAGATGATAATGACAAAAAAGTGTTTCAATCTCTGGGAATCCCTCCACCGGATGGCCAGGAAGAATGAACCATACCAATCGCATCACCTCCCGTTCTACACTTGTAGCGGTGCTGTTTTCTGTATCATGTGCAGGGCTACCGTCTCCTCCAGTGGAAAACACCGGGGAAATGGCTGAAGAATCCTCTCTCCCGGGAATTGATGAATCCACTAAATCGACGGTTCACGGGAACAGGGATAACGTACAGAAGACTGTGCAATCGGAAAAACCGGAATCGGATGATCTTCCTGCATCTGACAGACTGGCCTCAGACGTATCAAATCGCTCCACAGATACAAAAAACCAAACGAAATTACCTGCATTGGAGAAGCCGGAAGGACAGTGGCTTGCCACTGACGATGTCCCGGCCCCTCCGGTCCCCGGTTCTCCTGAGAACGTTGAGGATGAAAAAATCGGTGCCGAAGGAACGATTCCTCTACAATCAGAAGATCAAAAAACCCAGAGGATGGAACGTAGCAAACCAGTGTTGCCTGCCAGTAGTATATCTTCCAGGAAGCCTGTGGATCTGCCCGAAGATTCCGCTCCAGGGAGTCGGGCATTGCTGGAGGATGTGAATCACAAGCCGGACTTGAAAAACAATCCGGATGTAGCTGTTGCACGGTCGTTCCCGATGGAGAACCACGCCCCGGTGTTGCCTGAGATACAGGATACTCCGGTAGCTGAAGTGACAATGTCCGAACGAATTCTTGACGATCCTGGTGAATTTACAATCACGCTGGAAGGATTGGGCTGGATTTTCAGATCCGACCGGTCCAGTTCCGGTTCCTGGCGTTTTCTGGAACGGGACATTAACGATGACATCACAGTCTTCCGATTCATGGCTACCGAATCAGGTAACTGGAATTTTGTTTTTGAACGACAGGATTTGTCAAGCGGATACAGTAAAAGTGTTGTCCGCAATATTGTGATTGGGCCTGATATTCCCCGGAGCAAGAACAGTTCATTCCCCGAAACACGTACATCTGATTTTGAATCGAGGAATGTGGCTGCGTTGTCTGCAGTGAGCAACGGGAATCTTGAAAAGGCCATGACAATTTGGAAGATTGATGCAAGCCGGTCTGATGAATATGGCAAGAAAGCCCGAGCATCCCTGGTGAAAAGTGCCATTGATTCGGGGGCAATCAATCCACTGATAATCTGGCTTCCACACTATTTACAGGACCATCCTGATCAGGAAGTTCTCATCGGGGCCCTGGATTTCCTTGAGACCCTGGCAGGTTACGAGGAACAGAACCGTCTGATACTCGAAGAACTGGTTGATGTCGATCATGGAACAAGACAGGCTGAATGGTATTATCGTTTGGCATTCCTTCTCGAACAACCCGGAAAAAACAGGGATCTTGATCGTTCTGCAATGTTGTATCAGGAAGTAATGAAACGCTGGCCACTTGGTGAATGGCAAGACAAGTCAGAAGTTCGTCTGCTCTGGCTTCAACGGCATTATTTCCGTGTCAGATAATTACGGACGTTCAACAAGATGAATCCAGGAGGATGATTATGCAATCTGCCAGAGAATACGAACACATCTCTCAAAATATAGCAATCCTTTAACCTGTGAATCAGACAATGATACCCCCTGTAGCGGGTAATTCATTGGACGTATCGACAATCGCCTGGGGAGATTACACATTGCCCCTGATCGGGTACCGGGGCAAGAGCGATGAACCGTTACCTGAAGGAATGGCACAGGATTTTCGGCCTGTTTTCAAAAAACAATCAAAAAACAACAATCTCTCGTTCGGAATATTGACATCAATTGACCTTCCGGGACGATACTTGTTGAATGAATGCCATCAGTGAACGGATTTCCCGAATAGAGAAAGCTCTTGTATCAGTACTCCCTCGTACAGTTGATTCGCCCTGGCTTGCCCAAGTGGCTGCTACGGATTGCTCGAAGGCTTCTCCTGAGTGGGCCGATGCTTTTCTGGAACCTGGTCGGGAACTGTTACGTCGTGGAGGAAAACGCTGGCGTCCTCTGGTTACCATCCTTACCTGTGAAGCCCTCGGTGGTGGACGGGCAGCGGACATCCTGACACCATTAACCGAGATTCCCCATAATGGCTCTCTCATCGTTGATGATATTGAAGACGCCTCTCTCACACGCCGGGGTGGTCCGGCCATCCATACAGTCTATGGTGAAGACCTGGCCATCAACATGGGCAACCTGATGTACTTTCTTCCAACGATTGTTCTTGAACGAACAACATTCAATGAAAATACTCTGGCGGCAATGACGCGCGACTGGCTGGGAGTACTTCGACGGCTCCATCTGGGACAGGGTTATGATATTCTCTGGCATAGAAAATCCACCCTCTTTCCCGACGAAGATTCCTACCTGGAAATGTGCCGTTTCAAGACCGGAAGTCTTTCCTCTCTTGCGGCGATGCTGGGAGCCCGGGCGGCGATGTCGTGCAAAACCGCTGAAACCGCAGGGAATCACTCCGACGAGAAAACATCTGATGAATCCCTGATTCTCATCCTTGGGAGAGCATGGGAAAAGATCGGTACTGGTTTCCAGATTCTCGATGATGTCCAGAATCTCTCCTCCGGCAATCCTGGAAAAGATCGGGGAGATGACATCGTGGAAGGGAAAAAAAGCCTGCCAATAGTACTCCACGTTGCGGCTCATCCGTATGATGTGGACACATTGATGCGACTCTTTTCCGAAGCTGCCAACAATGCTCCGAAAGGTGACTGGTCTGCGGTGGAGAAGACAATCAAGATGCTGAAACATTCCGGAGCCCTTGCTGAAGCCCGGGAAAAAGGTTTTGAACTACTGAGTCGCGGGAGAGTGGTGGTCGAGGAACTGCTTCCTGAAAGCGAAAGCCGCAAGCTCCTGCTGGGTTTGGTGGATCGCTTTATTGAAGAGATACAATAAAATAAACGGGATCATTTTCACGGATTCCAGGAATGATCCTCCCCGGAGGAAGTCTCCCTCATCTCAGCCTGAATCCTTGATAAATCACGGTTTCCCCGGATTCAATATAACAGTATTTTCTGATATCCAATGCCGACTGATCGACTTCCCCGGCGTTCTGGATATTTGCTTCAAGATTCTTCCATTGTCTTGTTACCAAGATCAATAGCCTGGACATCTTTACCCTTTCTCCGTTGTATCAGGGCGAGATATCGATAACCTGAAGAATCATTGATTGAGATGAATCGAACCTGCATATCTCACAAGCACCTGCCTGCAACTTGACAACATGATTTGCTGCCATGGAGTGGAAAAATCAATCAGGGTTACGCCAAACACATCACAAAATCATTGTGATCGATAAGGGAGTTCGCTTCCTTTTCAACTTTTTCAGTAACGTACAGGGCATTCCTGTACCATCATGAGGAAGCAGTGATTATCAATTGGCAGACATAAAGAGGCAGAGGAGGGGCAGTGGGATCGCTTCTTGAATTCAATGTCCATCCCAACCAGATTGCCAACGGGAACAAACAGTTCCTTGATAACAAACCTTTGAGTATTTTCCAGGAAAAAGATTCCCGTGTGACAAATATGAACGAGAAGGAAGAAAATCTCTTCAAAAAACACCGAAAACAACAGGGGAAACTGGACTTCCTGGAAAAAATCTCAAGCGGTGAGAATCCTGGAGAAGCGGAACATGATAGAAGTTCACCATGAGAAATGATCTCTCAGGAGGCAGTACAGGATCCTGGATATTTCAAGAAGAGATAATCAGGATCACCGGATCAATCGAAAGGGTGTACGGTGTTTGATGCGGCTTATGGGCATGAGGCGATAGATCCCAAAAGGAACCTGAGCCGACCAGGGAACGGCAGTGAACACACAGTTTATCCCTGCCTGCTTGCGGCATCTGGTTATCAATAGGAGTGATCAGGTTTGGTGTACTGATATTACCCTATGCTGAAGCATGGATTTGTGTCCCTGGTCGCCATCATGGACTGGTATGGCAGAACGATATTGAGCGGGGAATTGTCGGGCGATAATGGATAACGAATTCTGCATGCAGCACTGGAGAGAGCGTTCAGGTCAACGATTCCGGATTCCCTCTGTACTGTCTTTGGTGCAAAGCCATTTCACATGTTCCCGATTTCTGATTTGTGTCATATCCGGGAGGGTTGGTCCGTTCCCCATCATTCAAGGCCCCAACAACTTCTTTGGACATATCCCTTATGAAGCTGTTCCGATTATCTGTTGAGCTTATACCTTCTTTTTAAACACGCTTTCGTAATGCATCCTTGACAAAAACCACGTCTTACACCTGTTTTGATCATGTATCACAATCAGGAAAAAATACCCTCTGGTAATTATACCATATTCGCTGCGACGGTGAACCAAAACGCCATCAGTGCCTTTTGACTGCTCCTGGCATTCGGTGTTGGGCATCCTGTTACTACTAAAACAACAAGGATTCCAGATATGAACGGTACGATTTTCTCATTTCTTCTCTCCAGGACTCAAAAACAGTTCTATTCAGGAACGACAACGCTGGCCTTTTCTGTTCATTCGCAGTTTGTGGCAGAAAATGAGCACAGTGGATTCATATGTCGATATCATCCCTTTTGGGCAAAAATTTGAGCCATCGATGGATTCAAGCTCCCGATAGCCCCCTTTTCTGAAGAAGGCATGACACAGATTCCAACCTTGAGTTATTAAAATGAACGTTTATGTCCCAACAGGACTCGACAGCGATTCCTGTTGAAATATCTGGTAATAACCTGAATTATTCTTCCTCATCTTCAAATTTGAGCTGGCGTTCAATATCCAATGCCTGCTGATTTGACATTAGCCGGATCGAAGGCATGGCATGGTGTCACTGCATGCACAGCACTACATTCCGGGCAATGTGATTCAAAATAAATCATTTCAAAAGAAGCACCGCAATTCCCACACTCTATTTGCATTGCCATCGGCAGGGGCTGGGATGCAAATCCCATCATCCGTACTTTATCCACGATCTCTTTTCCATCATTGAACGATGCGGCGCATCCATCGTGTACACTCATTTTTCATCCTTTTATCAAGATTTCTCCCGATCGTAACCGGGTTCTGTATGTGAGTACAGTCTGGTCCAGTTCTTCGAGAGTGGAAAGAATCGTACGTTCCTCATCAGTTGTTTCGATGATGTTTGCAATCCCTCCGTTTCTTATGACAATGCGACGGTCGGCCATCAGGGCCAGTATGGGATCATGGGTAGCCATCAAAACAATTTTCTCTTCAGACAACAACAGATTGAGAGCCCGTTTTCTGTCAATACCTGCATTTTCTATTTCATCAATGAGGATAATGGGGGATCGACTGAGTATGGCGGTATCCGCAATCATTAATGCTCGGGACTGCCCTCCCGATAGACTGGTAATGGCCGTCGTTTCACTGAATTTTTCTCCAGCGAGTTTGTTGGCCTCATGAATAACACGTTCAATCACTTCTCCAGGATTTTCTACCAGTCGGCTTTCTGCATGAAGGTCAATAAATTCCCTGACATTCAAATCCATGACGAAATTCATATTTTGGGATAACTGAGCCACCAATTTTTTTGAGGTGGAAAACCGCCAGGTTGAATCGGGAACATCCCCGTTGATGAGTATGCTCCGCTCTGTCGGGGTATCCTTTTGAGCCACCCATTCAATATCACCAAGAAGGCGACTTTTACCGGACCCCGTGGGACCGACAATGGAAATCACTTCACTTTTTCGGATTAAAAGAGAATCAAATCCTTCTTGTACTCCGGATTTGTCGGTGCCTGGCAGGATGGTGAGGGAATGAACCTCATTGTCCTCGTTGAGAAAAGCCAGCATCTGATTGATAAACTCAGCAGCCTGTGCCATCAGAAAATCCGGGTTCAGTGCCATATCTTCCTGTAGCTCTTCATCGAATTCCAAAAACAGCTGATTTAATGTAATATCTTTTTTCCCCTCGACGGACAGGCCATTCTCTTTGAAAAAACCGGAGAGAAAGGGATAATCCTCCAAAAGCAATCCCAGACTTCTCTCGGCAATTTGGTTTTTGCCTATCATTGACCGCTCTCCAGGTTTATCTTTCTGACATTCCCCATTTGATAGCTTTCTCCGATTCGGGTTTCTCCCAGGCAATACGAACAGAGTGCCGAAGGCATGGTGAAACGCAATTCTTTTCCGACAAGTGTATCAACGCCATTTTGTTCGTCGAAGAGCAGCGTACTCAGTTCAAAACTTCCTTGTCCCGTGAGACCGTTAATATTCATGATTACTGCCGACGGATTTACCAGATTCACCCTGGAAGAGAACACCTCCCTTTCGGCCTGACTGACAATATCTCCCTTGGTTATCACAACGATATCGGCGGATTTCAACATAGGTCCAATTTTTTTGGGTGTGTTTACACCACTCAAATTATCAATAACACAAACCGCTTTTATTTCCTTGATGTAGGGAGAGCAACGGTTACAGAGTCCTGCCGATTCACTGACAAGAAGATCAAAACCTTCCATCAAACCCCACTGAGTAACCTCTTCAATATTGCTGATGAAATAATGATCCGGACACATCGCCCCGGACAGGCCTTTTTTGACCGGTATACCGGCTTTTTTGTAAAGGACATCATCATCGGTATACAGGCAGTCGAATTTCACAACTCCCACTTTAAGCTTTCTCCGGGTTAGAGCCTCAATGGTTTTCAGAATCACCGAGGTCTTCCCGGAAGAAGGAGGCCCGGAAATGGTAACCAGGTTCATTTGACTGCCTCATTGAACAATGACTCACAATGGGCAATCAGTTTTGAAAGATCGTGTGTCGATATATAATCCCAACCCAACCACATAAAGTGATTATCTTCGCCGAGATTGTTCTTCACCTCCGGGTGGGTGCTGGGAAATAGCCCCTGACTGGCCAGAACATCACCAATTTCCCTTGAACTGAAAAAATCAACAACAGGCTGCAACCTTTCTTTTTCAGCAGTTTTAGCCAGCATGAAAATGGGGCTGATGATGGCCCCGTCTTTCGGCCAGACGGCCTTGAGGGCGCTCCCCTTTTTCACCATTTTTGTAAAAAAATAAGGCATGATGGTAATGGCGGGTTTATTCTGTTTCTTTCGTTCACTCTTCACCATTTGGGAAGGATGCATGGATTCCAGAAGGCTTCGCCCCAGGGCACGAACCCCATCATTCCCGTATTGTTTATGGATGTTCAGGAGGATCCCGTTGAACAGATCAAAATCTCCCACCGGGAGTGACACATTCCCTTCATAAATCGGGGAAAGAATATCTTCCCATGTTTCCGGGATGGGACGATCTCCAAGTTCATCCGTATTGACAAGGAATACCGCAGGCACCACGGATATGATGGAATATTGACCTTCCGGATCCTTGATATTCAAGCCATCAAAATCGGCATTGAACTTTTTATAGCCCGAGATATCGGTAAAAGCTCCTTTCTTCCGGAATCGCCCAATTTTATATTCGTCGAAAAACATATCGAAACCAGCGGAAATAAACAGATCGGGAAGTCCTGAATCATCTTCAACTCCCTTCAGGTTCTCATTAACCCAGGCGAGTCCCATAGATGCCGCTTTGAGCTCATAATTCACCGGTTCAAGACCATCTTTTGTCCGCTGTTTGAGAAAATCATTCCACTTTTCCATCAGTGGCAGACGAACCGGGCATGGCAATAGTCCGACAACCTTCAAGCTTTTTTGATTTAATTCTGAAGGAATATTTCCCAAAGTAATGTCTGCACTGTTGTTATTACAGTTTGTCGCTTCATCCAGAATCCTGAGGTAGGCATCAAGATCCATCTGCTTGAGAAGTAGTGCCGAACGCAGGCTGATGGTTTTCGCAAAAGCCTCCCGCCTGGTTTTGTCAGCCATCTGGGGGAAACCATTGGATGTGAAAACAGGAATGGTTTCCGGATACTTTTCAGCAATATCAAAGAGAGTTGCATCACTGTCAATCATTTATCTTCCTCATAAATCTGAAATCGTGGTGGTTTTCATAATTTTGTAAATTTCCCGGGACACCTTGTTAATACGACCTTCATACAAACAACGATCAGAAGGACAGTGTTTTTTCCCCATGGGGCAGGCTTCCGGATCAATCAGGGCCTCAAAAATTTCATAAACCTCCATGAAGCTAATCTCGTTCGCCGCTTTCGCAAGTGAAAATCCGCCAGAAGGACCACGCGTGGATGAAACCAGTCCGCTTTTTTGCAACTTCCCGAATACCTTGGCCAGATGAGCTTCGGAGACTTTCAGGTTTTTGGCGACGGATTTCACGCTAACCCGATTGGGTGCGATGTTCGCCAACAATCCAAGACCATGAATTGCAAGAGAGGTACCTTCTGAAATATTAACAAGACTATTCACTTTTTTTCCAGCATTTTAGTATTTTAGCATTCTGGTTCTAGAATACTAAAATTGATTTTACATGTCAAGAAAATTATGTTCCATGCAAAAGTGAATCCTGAACTTTTTCAGTCGGTTCTCCTCGTCCCATTCGAATGACACTGATGAGTGTCGGGATGAGTTGAAAAAAAGAGCAAATCCTCCTGTACAATCCCTGTGACGAAACCAGAACAGAAGGGAAATGTTCTTCACCCGGATTCCGGGCCAGTGAACAGGAGAATTTTCTCGCCTTTCTGAGCCGTGACAAAGTCATGCGGCGTCTGGTTATTCAGGCATTCATCCCGAAGTGACCCCTTGCATCTCTCGATGATATCATGATCTGTCGGTGTATCGCGCCTGGGGTAGTCCGTTGTGATTCCTCTCTCATGGGCCCATTTGTCATAGACCACCAGGGGACTCGCTTCCGTTATCTGTTTTC
>JAUTBQ010225776.1:0-20450 GCA_032361185.1 Lepetodrilus ovalis | reverse complement strand
TTGTATCAATAATAGCGGTGATATCTTGCTGACCAAACAATTTAGTTGGGGCGATCGGGAGATGCATTTGGGGCGGATAGACTTGGGGCAGACAGGTAGGGAGGAAATCGACTTGGGGCGAAATGACATACATCCCTAATAAAATAAATCGGTTTGAAAACCTGGTAACCAAATGATAGAAAATGTTTTCAGTACTTTAGTCCAATAATTGTGACTCATGGATTGCAGATGTATCGCCCCGAATACATTACGTCCCTAAGTAATTTTGTGGAAAAGTTGTATCGCCCTACCCCGTTTTATTTTTCTACTGGCCATCAGTCACTCATTTGTGGACTTGCCAGTAATATAAAGTGAAGGAAATATGTGACAGTTCTGCGTAATATAGGTTAAATCAAATTAGTCTCAGTCACTGCAGATGATTTATTTAGTTCTACTGCCAGGTGTTGACAAATGATCGACAATGAAATAGTTTGTAACTCTGTTATATCAATATTAACCTGTCGGATCAATGCAATTGACTAATTATTGGCATTTGCTTACTCAAATATCCATTTGTTGTAGCTCCTAGCATACCAGTTGAATTATGTCGGGAATCGCTCTTGGTCGACTGGCTGAAGAAAGAAAAGCTTGGAGAAAAGATCACCCTTTTGTAAGTGGAGATGATTTTAAATGTTTGTGAACAGTGAAAGTGATACCCTTTCTGTTGTGGTCATAATCAGCTGATGATGGAGTGTGATGTTTGGTTTGTCAGTACCAGCCAGTATTTACAGCATTGCTACAATGTTGTGTGCTACAGGTATTGAAGCTTTCCTTCAGTTAACATAAACAGATGGGCCAAATAATAGCAAAATGATCTTCAAAATGATTGTCTTTGCTACACAAAAAAAAAACACAATGAAAGAGTAAAACTGCTACATTAATTAATAATTTTTTGTTTGAAGATTTTGTAGATGACAAATTGAGAATTCAGTTTAAAATAATTATTTTGCCTTAACCATGTTAATTTTCAACATCTTTAATTAAGTATATACTCTTTAGTTTTATCACGATTATTGTATTTTTGGATTTATTACATTTGTTTATGGTTTCCTATAACAGGGGTTTGTAGCAAAGCCGGTGAAGAATGCAGATGGTACAATGAATCTCTTGAACTGGGAATGCAAAATACCAGGCAAATCAGGGGTGAGAACACAGCTGTATCTTCTGCTTTATTAGATGTCTACTGGCCATGAAGTCAGAACCATCCACAGAATGTGCTCTTCTGTATGTAGTGCACATACACAGGGGTTAATACTAACACTAGTCCTGTAGCCAAAGCCAAAATGCTCAATGCTAAAGTATCCTAAGGACTAGTAGAAATTAAGGATTTATTAGGCTTTTACTATATGTTATCATTATCATGACTAGTGCTCCAAAATGTTAGTATTAACCGCTGCATACAGTGTCCCCTCGATATAACACTGTTTGATACAGAGCGGATTCGGATATAAGGCTGGGTCAGATGTGAATCCCATTTTCCCTTTTTGTTATTTACCTGTACTATTGTATAAGCCTGGTACTATAAAGCGGGGGGTATGTCATGGACCCCAAATTCAGCGTTATATCGAGGGGACACTGTCCATGCTTACTTTTAAAACTAAAATTTTGATTTAGATTTTCCTTTACTCAATTTGGACAAGCATTCTGTAATTTGTGGCCAGAGACACCTTCAGCCATAAGTACTAATCAATTCCTAACCTCAATGCATGAAAATACAAATATGCATATATTTTTAGCTGATGTTTCATAATAATGATACTACATGTATATGTAATATGATAGAAAAATACAGCTCTCGCTTCAATAGAATTATATATGCTGTATTTCCTGTTGATTTATGTGTTAATGTTTCAGACATCGTGGGAGAATGGACTTTACACTCTACGCATGCTGTTCAAAGAAGATTATCCCAGTACCCCACCAAAATGTAAGTTCCAGGGAACGTACAGTTTAGTTAACACATTGTGTTACTGACAGTGTTCGTTGTGCATGGGTGAAGGTTTGCTTTTGTGATGCTAAACAACAAATTACTTGCTTACAAATGTTCTGGGTATCGCTTCTCGAAGCTCTTTTATCTCCTACAAGACCATGAGCTCTCTCGTAGCGAACTCCAATACATGGCGCTCGTGCCCTTACGAGAGCGCTATTGTTTTGTAGTTGGTATGAGAGCTTCGAGAAACAATACCCAGTTCAGGACCAGGTACTACACTAACTACTACTAGAAGGTTTGCTGCAACACTAAGCGCTACAGGTTTTGCACTGTTGAAAAGCAACTCTACTTTCAACACTTTCTATTTATTGCCTAAAATTTGGCATATGTCGTTAAGAATTAATCTGTAACATAATCAGATCAATGGATGTTGATATTATATTTCCAAGTGTATGGTATGCCAGGGCTCTATTTTAACCTTTTGATGCCCTTGACCTGTCAGACATAAAATTAATTGCCCTGTAGGTAAATGGCTTGTTAGCCTGGGCTAGGATATTCACATGTCCGTTATGGATAATACCTGTCCTGCGCAGGTGGACAATCCTTTCTGTTGAGCTCTGTATGCCCTGTTGCTTGTAATGCGCCAGTTTTGTTTGCTGTCTGTACCTCTCTAGCTATTATTTAAAAAGCACTAATGTAGGGTTCGTAATAGAGGGGATCCTGGGGGGTCATATGAAAACCTGCAATGTTAAAGGTATCCATGGTTTCCTCTGAAAATTACACATCTGACCACCATGAACATTGGGCCTATGGAGAATCCACTCGTTATTTTCTGAAATTTCTAACACTGCTAATGTACGTCATAACCTTTGTGCTGCAGGTAAATTTGAGCCTCCACTGTTCCATCCTAACGTATACCCATCAGGCACTGTGTGTCTCTCTTTATTGGACGAGGAAAAGGACTGGAGGCCGGCCATTACTATCAAACAGGTGGGATTAGCCAATTAGAATCCATT
Source organism: Lepetodrilus ovalis (assembly GCA_032361185.1). Taxonomy (NCBI): domain Eukaryota; kingdom Metazoa; phylum Mollusca; class Gastropoda; order Lepetellida; family Lepetodrilidae; genus Lepetodrilus; species Lepetodrilus ovalis. The sequence continues at coordinate 17,465 of JAUTBQ010225776.1, read as the reverse complement.
ATTTTTGTCGTCGCAAATGGGTGAAAGATTCCCGCAGCGATGTTAAACTCCATAATCTCTCTCCCTCTTTCATTATTTCTGTGTTAGAGAACGAACGTGAAAACAATGACACACATTGAGTAGAACCAGTTTTCTTTCTCCTGAGCTTCAATAACTGCAGATATTACTAAACTATCTGACCTGCCTTGATTGGCTATGTCTCCTTCCATACTTGCCTTGAGTGGCTATGTCTCCTTCCATACTTGCCTTGAGTGGCTATGTCTCCTTCCATACTTGCCTTGATTGGCTACGTCTCTTTCCATACTTGCCTTGATTGGCTACGTCTCTTTCCATACTTGCCTTGATTGGCTACGTCTCTTTCCAGGGGTGGGTACCTGCAGCTGTGAATGTGTTGTGTATGTAGTTGCTTGTCTTTGCAGATTCTTCTTGGTATCCAGGAACTTCTAGACGCTCCCAATATTAAGGACCCTGCTCAAGCAGAAGCTTACACAATATACTGGTAAGTACCTCGAAACAGTAGCCACTGAAAGTTAATACTAGATTGGAGAGTGCAACCTCATTAATGTTATTCTTCATACGGATTGACTTCTAACTCCTTTTCTGCCAGGGATATCGTCGCTTATAGGTGAAAGATTCCCGCTGCGACGCAAAACAATAACTTGCTTTCCCTCAAGAGTACGGTTTATTGGCATTAATGTAGTCAAGTCATTCTTAGCATTCTTGGCCCAGACGTGCGAACCCAGATGTCTTTGTATTAAATTACCATTTTTGGTTTCTGAATGATTAGTTATCCTTCGTCCAACAGTACACTGTGTCCTTGACTCTCGCTCTGCTCCGACTATGATGTACAGTCATACTTCCTTGTTTGTCTTTCTGATTGCCGTCCAAATTCAGTGCTATCTATGATAACTGGCCTTGAGTTAACTCTTAACTACTGGAGCCTACAGTTGGCCAATGAAGGAGCAGTTGTAATACACCCAACTGTCAGATGGTTCTACTTCTGCCAATAGTCGTAGTAGTAACTCCAGTAGTTAAAATAATAATTATTAAATCATTTTCAGTAAATATCGTCCTTAAACATAATCTCTTTGTTTGCAGTAAAAATAAGGCGGAGTATGAGAGGAGAGTCAAGGAACAAAGTGCTAAACATAAGGACCCCACTGTGCAAATCTGACCTCCGTGACCTCGCGAAACACGAGCTTAGCTGCTGTTACCATACCCGGCAAAGACACATTTCATTGAAGACACAAACATTCGAACATTTGGATATCATCTGTATTAATATGACATGGATAGAAGACCATGAACGCGCATTCACAATTGAGTGTTTTGTGGTGTATGTTACTCTATTGGTTGTCAGTTGTGGTATGTTCATTGTCTGTGCCAAGCTGAAATTGATGGCATAATCATGGATGCTAAAGACTGTCGTGTCCTATGAGCCTGCCTACCTAATACTAAATAACTTTTGGTAATTTTGGCTGTGTAAAACTAGATCTGTTTTCATTGCTAATTGATACCAGTTTTCCAGGGCAGGTATTATTGTATCTATGCCTTAGTCTTAGATGACCGTGAAATTTATGTGATCTGGAGATGAAATTAATGTTTATTTGCTGTAGCATGACCATAACGACTGATCTGAAAAGCCCAATTGTTGCTTTTTAAAATCTTACTTTACATGTTGTAGTATTTGAGTTTTCATGGTTTTCTCGGTGCATCCATTAACATGGTTTTAGATCTTTGAGGATATTAATGAATTCATTACTGAAAATAGTTACGGTATGCCATATATAGAATCAAAGTGCTATAGCTGATGAATTGTTATAAATCTAAATGAGGGATTTAGAAAAATGCTAAAACAATACTTGGTTTTGGAATAATGTATTTTTGGTTGTATTTTTTTCACCGTGTTCACTAAACCACAAGGGCAGTTTAATCAAATATCTGGGTATCCTTTCACGAAGCTCTTTTAACCACCAAGAAACCATAGCGCTCTCTTAGCAGTGCATTAGCTATCGGCAAAGAGAGCGCTGTGGTCTCTTAGTGGATAAGAGAGCCTTGTGAAAGGATACCCTGGTACAGCACCATCAAGCAACATAACACTCGGGACTCCAGACTAACATTTTGAGTTACTTGCCTGCCGGGCTAGTCAGGGCAAGTTGAAAATGCATGAATGGACTACTATATTTTAAGAAATATGTTGCCCATAGTACAATTTAACTTGCCCCTGTACATTGGGCATATTTTAGTCTGGAGCCCCGAACACTTGTCATCTTTGTCATGCCAGACTGTCCATTTCATGTAGTTTACAGTAATCATGCATTCTTTTACATTTTTACAATTTGGGGTCACTTTCACAATGCAGTTGTTTCAGTACAATCATCGCAGTTGTATGATAGAATGGCACTGTGTTCATTGGTTGTGGCTATACAATTGCTTTGTGAAAATAGGTTCTGCACAGTAAATGTTATCATCATCCATTCCCACATCTCACAAAATGGCCATTGAAATTGGTGACTGAAATAGTCAAGACAGTATACTGGTGACATTCAATAAATTATTTCTCAAATATTGTCTGTTTGTTTATGGATCCATGAGAAAGTTTGCAAAACAGATCCTTCGTGAATGAGTGAGTGAGTTACTGGTTTTCGTCACCGTTGGAATCTTTCAACTATGCATGACGATGAATATTTAATTATAATACGATAGATGGGCAAAACTGCGTGAAATGTAGCCTGGAAAACATGCGAGAAAAGATTGATTAAAACCGAAGTACACGATTATGGATTAAGAAGTTTCTTTATGGTACATGATGGAACACATATCAGTATTTAGATTCAAAGCTTTTTCCATAAATTCAACTACCATATACTTTGAAGTTTGAACTTTGATCTTGCAAACTTTCTGTCTTTTCATCCTGTTGCAGTTTAGCAGAACATCTCGTGAAACATGGTAGAGATCAAATACAAATTTTAGTGTGCAAATATTTGATTTAGGCATAACACTGTTAGCGAGGATTGGTCACTTACTGTTACAGCTGGACATTGACAAACCAGGCAACAACGATGTTATTAAATGTTTCTGAGTATGATTGCATGCTCAACTAAAATATTTGTTCACATATCCATACAAAATTCAAGTTCTGCACGAAATCTTACTCAACGGTTTCATATTATAACCTCATAGCCTGTCTATCGTATATAGAAGTGTGGCCGACTACATCTACTTGAATCATTTCTTTCCGAAAGACTTGGCCAACAATGCTGCAACGTAGAAAAATAATTCACCAACTTGGCCTGTTATGCTAATGCAATGTCCACTAACACAAACCTGCACTTGCGTTACAGCCAGGACCGCAGCCAGTACGAGCAGAAGGTGCGGGAACAGAGCATGCGGTACCAGGACTCGTCACTGACGCGTTAAATAGCTCGCCGCATTTCTGTCCTTTGGGCGTCCAGAGACGTCGGAACTAGACTGTGATTCTTCCAATGTGGTTTGCGTAAGACTCGTGTTCAAAGAGTTGTGCAGAAGACAGAAACATTGCTTGGTACTGAAGTATTACGACGCGTGTTGACATTTATTTGAATTATTGGCATTTAAACTAATTTGTAAGATGTTTTCTTAGTAAAATGCAGACTGTTTGCTATAGATCTGAATGCTGTTCCATGGAATTATCACAGTGCTCTGATAGGCGTACTTTAGTAAGCTGAGACTCTTAGGTCTTGGGTCATTCTGTGGCGCGGGTTTGATGTACATGTATTGCTAGGTAACATGAGGTGTGTTCAAGCTCCACTACGTTTTGCTACATAGCATATGTAATGCTACTGAAGCCATTCAGCCAGCACTATGTAGGATATGTATGAAATATTTTTCATACGGATCTGTACTGTATTATTTGTAGGAACGGTAGTGTAGTAAATGTAAGGCAGCTTGAACGCACCCCTGGTAATGCGGTACTCCTGCATGCACTGTCTGGGAGGCCTCATTACATCATTTCTAATATAGTATGACATTCATGTATTTTACAATGCATGGTATTGTATTAAATCTTCAACTCGGCCCTCCATGCTGAATGATTCAATAAACTGACAAATGTTCGGAAGCAGACGCGAGTTATGATCCTAAGGTTTGTCTTGCCTGTTGAACCATGGAATTCTGTCTCCCATTGGACAAAAGATTTTTGGTGGTACAAATGTTGCTGGTATATATATGCATGCCAAGTAAATGTCCATTGATGTTATGATGTCTCCAGTCATCTATCGTCTAACTGTATGACTAATACTTAAGTTTTGGGATAGGTCAAGGCATTACTTGTATCGGCAGTACTTTTGGCATTTTCATTTCTAGTACAAATAGATGGCTAGAATTTCTTCTCAGGTTGTATTACTAATCTGAAATCTAGTCCAATTTGCCAAATGCATTGTGCCTTGCAACTGTATATATTTACATGTATAACCACTACATATTCATCCTTCAAATGGTTTCAAAGCGAGTGTTGTGTTGATTTCCCCAATTCCACATATGATAGAAAGTAATGGTTCTAGTTTCCACAAACAGGTTTAAATGTACATAAAAATCCAGGTGAACCTCATTCCATTAATGTAGATTTGAAATGGTATACAGGCCATTCCTTTCACTGTCTGGTGTACTCCGCACATACACTTTCGTCAATGGAACGGCTCGCTCACTGTCCGAGACCATGTGCGGGCTGTACTCGCTAGCGAGGTGGTGCAGACCACACAGTATTACGTCACACATCTAATGGCTCTCTTTGCCACCATTTTCTTGCTCCAGACGGTGTGAGTCGTTCCATTCACTCATTACAGTGTACTGGGTGACATCACACATCTGTGCGAGAACTCGGCTGGGCGACATCACATAACAACTACGAGAACTCGGCTGGGTGACATCACATATCTGTGCGAAAACTTGGCACCGCTGAGAGGAACGGGGCCGTAGTTTCATCAAACCTAATTAGTCAGATCAGATGTATGGATAAACATTGGCTTGTTGCCAGATACTGTCTAAATATTTGAGGTATGATTAATTCATTCATGTATATTGATGTTAAATGCAAGTTGTAAAGTAATTTATTTAATTTCAACGATGGTGTAGTGATTATCGATGCCCAAGCAGGCAACTACAATACCAAGATTTCTGAGATTGAATTATAGCTGGCATATGTTTTTAGTGGACAGAAAGTAGGTGTAATGATGACAGTGTAGTATTCTTCATGAGACATTTTTTTTTAAATAATACTCAATTTATGGCAAGTGATAATATTTATTTACTTCCTAACTTGTCACAAGGTAATGCATACTTTTTAAGACGACATTCGCATAGAATGGCAGATTGTTATACATATAAAAATAAAAACAGTATCTTCATTTTCTCCCCCATAAAACTTGCACTAGTCAATCTGTCATGAGGCTTTTAAAATTTGACTGAGTGAATCACTGAACATTAACTTATTTTAGACATTGACTACGATATATAGATCCACCTGGATAATGTTCCCGATGCCATCATATCTGTATCAACATCACTAAGCCTCTGTGGAGAAAAATTTGTAGTTTCTGAGGAAAAAAAAGACACAATGTTCTCCACTAAGGCTTAAAGTTGTCGTTTTTGGATACAATAGTTTCGGGAATACAGCCTTGGTTGGATATGATGGTAGAACTGTGATAACATTTTAATCGACAATATGTTTTCAAAGCAGATTGACTAAATGAAAAGAACTACTTGGTACTAATTGTCAAGGGAGTACTAGGTCGAGATACTCTGCCTCCATAGTACAGCTGATCGCCGATATGACAGTCAGAGTTTCTCGGCCTAAGGGAGTACTATCAGTAACCTGTCAGGGGCTGATTGTTAACACCATGGAAACTTACCAATAAAACTTACTAGCCCGAATAGTGATACAAATAACAAACGTTTACAAAAAACATGAATTTCTACTAGCCCTTAGGATAACCTTAGCATTGGGAGAAATGGCCGGGCTAGTGGGTTGGTGTTAATTTCCATCCCGGCAATGGCATGGTTATGGTAGAGTCTCCTCAGGCTTTGACTGTCACTTGGCTTCCAGAGCTATCACAGCTCTAGTACCATGAGTACTGTAATGTTATTGGTGGTTATCCTGATTATACACCACGTTCTCAATCCAATGAAATATCCGGAGTACGGTCAGTATGCCGTGTTTGGTATGTGATCAAGTTGTACGATATTCAAATAATAAAAATTTCGTTTAATTACGTTTTTACTTGTTTGTAATATTTTAATCGAGTGAGAGTTGTGTATTTTGATAATAAATTCTAATTAACAATTCAGTCTCATATGGTGGAAGTGACCAAGCTCTCACACTAATACATTTCTGGAATGTTCCACTAGTTAAACGTTGTCAATGGTCGTCCCCACCTTTTCTTTTTTTGTAATGGGGTTTATAGTCGCTTTCTAGAATCTATAGCAGACATTCAATTGTGGCTAGAATCCAATGTCTGATAATAAGTTGGGGAGCATTTACCACAACGTTTAGCTAGCTGAACACAGCACATAATGCATACAAGCTTGGGATATCAGTAGTGACACTGAAGTGTAAAACCTGATGTTTGCAAACCCTCAATTCGACAAATATTATCTTCTCAGAAACCGTTTTACAATATCGGGCTACCATACAGAATTAACAGTGCACATTTAGTATTATTAGATGTTTATTGGACAATGTACTATAACATGAACAAAATTATAAATTATACAATGTAGCCACTGTGCAAATGCATGGAGTGATTATCCAAACATTAAATGTACAATAGTCGCATGAGCAACGGGTGCAAAACATGTCGGCATTTCATTTTGAGGTAACAATACTGCAATATTTCCATGCTGTTTCAAATAGGGCAACTCATAAGAACCCCAACAGCATAAATATTAGTAAGGTTGGAGTTGAAGTTGTTTTAGTATTATGCTGATTTGTACATGATTATCATACTGATAATGGTATACTGTATGTGGATATGACAACATTGGAACCACATATTTGGCAAATAAATATAAATAATGTAGGTCATTTTTCTGAATAACCATGATAACAAAGCTGATATTGCATTCCGTCCAGACCTTAGAATTGACCCTAATTCAATTTTAGGCCATTATATATTGCTGGAAATCCAATACATGTATTGTAATGATAATTGTCAGAACTGCAAAGTGCGAATATTAAAAGAGGAAACAAGACATGACATTTCCAAATCCCAGGAGGATGTCACACCCCAGGTTGTGTCACTCATATGGGCTCGATGACGATATTGATGTCCTTGCCCTGGTCCTCTACCACATTGGCCACCAACATGGCCTGCTGTATGGCGTCGCTGTCGTCAGCGAGGGGCACCATGGCGACCGCCTCAATCTGGTTGTCGGACTGCAGCACCGTCAACGTCTGTCCCTCCTTGGACTCGGTGGGCACCACGGCAACCGTCTGACCTGTGTTGGGGTCGATGATGCGGATGTTGTCGGTGCCGTCGCTGACGACGATGTACGAGGCGCCATCGTTGAGCGACACCTGGTCCAGGATTGATGGGTCCACGTCCGACTCCGCGATTATTTCCACGTTTTGCACTGAATCCGCCATGTCGGTGTGCAGCACCACGTATTCTGTTGCCTGCTGGAAAAAGATTAGATTCATTCCTTATACGAATCAATTTCTTTGATGGTCCCATGAAAGAAACAGTACTGAATTCCATAAAACATGATGCAAATAACAGGAAATTTGGTCTTGTGACCCACTACTATGGCCCCACATAACAATTAATTACTCAAGCATCATTGCTAATAATAAGTCATGAACAACAACAAATATACGCTTGGTTAGCGAGAGCTAAATGTCTTTCTTGGCAATAACTAAAGTATTAACTGATTGATTGAATTATTGCTTTATGTTGCAGCAGGAATATTTCACCTATAGGCGACTACTACAATCTTATTTAATAAAATTACTAATTAAATAATAAAACGAACATAATTGACTGATCGATTGAATTATTGCTTTATGTCTCAGCGGGAATATCTCGCCCAGAGGTCTATCCCCTCATTCTAAAATATGTTTACCCATTTAGAACAATGTGATACTGCATAGTGATAGCCTGTGATCGCAGTAGTGCCACCTATAGTGATCAAATGATATTAGTGGTGCCTCCTGGAAGGAATGACATGTGTGACGTACCTCCTGGAAGGAATGACATGTGTGACGTACCTCCTGGTCGATGCATTCCTCCTGTAGCTCCCCTTCTTCAGGAATGAGGTAGTGTTGAGTGTCGGCGACGACGGACGAGAACTCGGCCAGCACTGTGGAGTACTCCGATTCTTCCTCTTCAATAACGGTAGCAGTAGCCGGGGCATCCCGTTGATCCTGGGCGGCCCTGGTGCACGATGCTGAAACATGGTAGCATGACATATTACACTGGGACTGAAACATGGCAGCCTTTGTGCATGATGCAACATGACATACGGTATTGCACTGCTCGATTTGCAGAAAGTTGCTAGTGAAAACGGTTAGCGAAAGCAGTGGAGCACTTGATGGTGAGATGGCAAATAAAACATGGCGCAACCTGGCTCACTTAGCAGAATCTAGCCGAGATGCGCCGGTCATGAAATACCGTCGCAAGCGGCACACTTGAGCTAGAAATTTGCAGGGTAGATTGTCAAATAAAACGACATAGCCGGGGGAAGTAGACCGAAGCAATGAACTTTTACCTAGCCGGTTTGGCAAATAAAACACCATTATATACTGCACTGGGACTGTAATATGGCAGCATGTCTAGTAGTGGGATGGAAATGAGGCACAATGGCGTATTATCATGGGGCTAAAAGGTGACTCAATGTTTTGCACCGATGCTAAAATATGCTAGGACATCTTATTACATGTCTCATAATAAATGTATTCACTTTAATGTTAGGCCCTTAATGAATATAGGGTCGGTTTGCCAAAAGAAACACCACTATTACCTTTAGCCTTGTGATGTCTGTTGAGTGTACCGTGTTCTGAGAATCACCGATGACAGTACTGGCATTTGTAGGGTTTTTCCCCGGTATGTGAGCGGAGGTGTCGAGCCAGGGACCCCTTCTCCCGGAAGTGACGATGACAGTAGCGGCAGTCGTAAGGGAAGACGTCACTGTGGGTACGTGAGTGGACTTTGAGAGCATTCTAGAAAACAAAAACATCAATTTTGTGTAATTATGCATAAGGAGAAAGGTTTTGGAGATCTTAACTTTGGTGATTATTAATTCAAAATTGTACACAAGAAGTACTGATGTATACTACCAGAGTACATACATACAATATCTCAACATTTGCTAAATTAATACCAAATAATCAAGTTGTTATGTCCATTGATATACATTAATTGGTTAGGATACTAATGTAATGTATGACTCAACAAGCCGTGATATTCATTCCAATGTTCTAGCATTTACTTAAATGGTACCAGTACTTGTGAGATTCCCGCAGCGACGTTAAACTCCATATTCATTCACTCACCAGTACTTGTGAGCGAGTTCTTGTTCTACATCACAGCGGGCATCTTTCATCCAGATGCAGTGATAGTACAGTGTCCCCTCGATATAAAGCTGAAGTTGGGGGTCCATGACATACCCCATGTTATAGTACTCACCCTATATAATATTACAGGGAAATAACGAAAATAATAATGGGATCCACGTCTGACCCTGTGTTATATCTGAATCCACGGTGCATCAGACTGTGTTATATCGAGGGGGCACTGTACCAGTGTGAATGATCAGAAGTAGTACAAGACTACGCTTACGACAAGACTTTGTGTGTGTACTTACACATGTTTTGAAAGACTTCTCACATACGCCGCAGACGAAGGGCCTCTCTGCGCTGTGTATCTTGAGATGCTCCCTGACGTGGGAGATCCGCTTGAACAGCTTGCCGCACTCCCCACATTTGTACTGCCGATCCTCGCTGTGGGAACTCATGTGTTTGTTGAGTGTGTCCATGCTGATGAAGGTCTTGCTGCACACCGTACACTTGTGGGGACGATCTCCTGGAATGGCGAGTCATTGAGACATATCCCACTGGGCAATGATTTCCTGACTGGTGATAGATGCAATTCTTATCGAAACAACCATGCATATTATCTCGTATGCTTAAAGATAGCTGTATAAATGTGAAGATTCTATATCGTGATTAATCTAAATGAGTTCTCCAACAGCAAGAAGGTTAATGAAATGACTGCTTGAAGTATTGCCTCCAACAGCGATAACGTTAAGTTGGACTCTCATGGTGCGATTTGTAGCAACAACTTGTATTATCGATACATGAGAACAATAACAAATTACGTAGAATCAAATATATTTGATTTTTCTCATGCATCGACAATACAAGTCGTTGCTACAAATCGCACTGTGAGAATCCACCTTTAAAAATGAAACTATTTTTTAATAACCAACAGCAAATCCATGAATGGACCATTGTTGATATAAAACATGCTGCACCTCCAAACACAGTAGCAAGCCAATATCACAGGTAATGGTAAATCCAAACAGACTGCTAGTACAAGGGCTCCTACCTGTGTGGCTCTTCATGTGCTGTCTCAGATAGCTGGCTCCTCTGAACGTCCTAGAGCATGCTGGACACTTCAGCAGAGCTTTGGCGTAACCCATAGCATTGGCATCACCGTCCGTTCCCATAGATACAGAACAGCTAGGCAGTTCTAGCAGCTGTCGTAGGGCCAGCTGGGCATCCCTGGACGACAAGAAGAGATCATGGGCATGTTGTGGTTGATAGTCGAGATGTAAGAAGTCTGGGTTCAAACTAGCATGCTGCTGCTACTGTACATAAACTACAGCATATCTAGTGCGCACTGAACACTATCATTGCCAATGAAATAATACAAAAATTCAAATATTATTTTTATTGTCGTTAATCTGAAGATTTAGACTTATACCTGTGTTCATTAGAGTTGTCAGACTTCCTTACTTCGGCCACAACAGTCCCATTTTCAAATCCCTGCAGAAAAGAAAAACAGTCACCATTTCATTAACATTGACCTACAGGTATGAAGCCATATTTTAACATAATGCTACCTACAAAAATGTCCATTGCTCTCATACCCACTATGTGACCATAACCCTCTTGCAAGTGGTCAGGCTCCGAAATTACTAAACCTTTTGATCATGACATAATGCTAAACCTCAATTTTTATATGGAGATTTGTGGACTAAATTTTTAAGCTGAGCATGACACTACTCATAAAAGTGTTGCAATCTTGGAGCCTGGCATATGTAATGATGGAGATGACTTTTGAGATTTGATGCCCTTACAGTGGACACGAGAACTTCGTAAAAGGGAACCTGGGTAGGCACGGGGAAGGCAGGTAGGCACGGGGAAGGCAGGTAGGCACGGGGGAAGGTTGGGGAAGCACAATGGGACCCACCTTGAGCTGTGTGTGGTGCTGTGTCATCATGTGGGAGTGCAGCTCCTCTCTCCTCTCCGTGACAAAGTGACACAGTCCGCACCTGAAAGGTGTGTCCGCCAGGTGAGATCGCAGGTGATGCCGCAATGCCTCGGTCGTCAGGAAGTTGTCTCTACACACCTGCAACAGCCTCTGTACTATTACTGGTCTGTCCCGCTATCACCATTGTACCACTGAACTGTGTGCATGCAACATTTAAAACTTGAAGTCAATGCATATGTCACAGGACCTGCTGATTCTGTGATTAGAACCCGACTTTCTGGATTGTGAGTATAACGCTCTACCGACTGAGCTAAAGGGGTAACCCTGTTGGGAAAGACCAGTAGGAACATCTTAATCACATCCTGCTACACATATAATTAATGGTACCTTTTATTCATATTACTGTACTTAGAAAATATCCTTTGCGATCAACATAAGTATTTTATGAAAAGTAAATTACAGCATTTGCTACCACGAATGTTGGTAAATGTAAACGGTTGTCAAAATTATCCAAATATTAAATAGAATCTTGTTTATAATGTCGATAACGTATGTCTGTAACGTATGCCTGCACTGACCCTGCACTGTGTTGGAAGCAGGTTCTCCAGCTTGATGGCTTCCTCTTCTGCTGCCACTGAGGCCATGTCCACCACAACATCCTGGAACACGACACGACATCAGAACACCAGTGACCTCCATAACACTACATCACTCTGGGGTTAATATTGGGACTAGTTCTGTAGCCAAAGCCAAAATGCCCAATGCTAAAGGTATTATAAGGACTAGTAGACATTTAGGATTTTCCTTAGTCATACTTATCCAGTCATCTCAAATTGCTATATCCAGGGTTAGTTACAATGGTACCAAAGCATTATATATTAAAAAATAGATTGCCCACAGTGCAATATAGCTTGCCCGCGTACGTCGGGCATACATTATGTCCTAAGCCCTGGTACCAACCTGCACAGAGGTGACGTCCGTGATGACCTGCTCCACCAGCTCCGTGTCCTGATGCAGCGCCTCCATCTCGCGGTCCTCCATCTGCACCACGCTGGACACCAACGCCTGCAGGAGGACGGCCACCTCCGAGTCCACCCCTTCCATGATCCCCACCCCACCGCCGACACCACCCTCTCCGCCTGTCACCGCCGGGATGTTCGGAACAAACTCCCACTTCTTCTTGTAGCGAGGCAGGTCTGCATCCGACTTGGCCGTGCACGGAGTTCTGCAAGGGATGTACGTGACATATTAATGGGTGATCCAGCAGTGAATGGATACCTGGTAGGATGAGTGCGTTTTTTATGTCACAGTAGGAATCTTTCACCAATAAGCGATATCAAAAGGATGGGAAAAGGGAGATACGTGGTCACATAATGAACTATTTATGATACATTAATATGGGATGAAATGATACCTTCTCAAAGAATCTGTAATATATGGCATGGTGTAGAGAATATTATTACTAGTACCTGGACTTCAAATGTCTGGTGAGAGCTCCTGACTCTGAGAAACTCCGGCCACAGTGGTCACAGGCATAGGGCCGCTCTCCTGCAAGCAGTTACAAATAATTACAAATACAGTATCGAACAGTGTTATATCGAGAGAACACTGTACATGTTTTTGTATTCATAATGATATTTACAACTCCACAAACTTAATTATTTTAATTAATTTCCTAATGCCTCTTAACCAGAAATGACATGAAAATGCTACTATCAACAAAATGTCACAAAATACTATAAAATGTAGCAAAACGCCTATATTCCTGTGGAATATTATTATTATTATTATTATTAAAGGTTTTGTAATACCTGTGTGACGCCTCATGTGCCTAGTCAGCGATCCTTTAGTCTTGAAAGCATAAGGACACTTGGAATAGGGACATGTGTAATCCCTCTTGTTGCTGTGTGTTAGCATGTGAGTCTTCAACACATTTACCTGGGAAATAAATGACAGAATGAACTGTAAAATATTTTCACAAAAGAGAGGATCAATTTTTACTTTTAGAGTTTGTTTTCTCATTCAAAACTGATGAATGTAGAAACATATCCAATACTGTAAATCACAAAATGTTAACGAGCATAGAACTTTAAAGAATTTAACGAGTTGCACTTCGGTAATATTTTTAAAGGCTATTTTGTAGATGTAGGCTAATGGATGAGCTCGTTAACATTTTATGACGCGAATAGGTCAATAATCCACTGGACGTTAAAAGTTTAATGATGCTAACATTTTATGATTTACAGTAATTAATCTAACTGATTAATGTTAATGAAACTAAAAGAAGTAATTGCATACGTAACATAAATTCTCTATGCAAATTTTAGGATTGAGGACATATGAACTCACATCCTTGAAGCTGCTCCCACACTGATCACACCCATATGGCCGATTTGCTGAATCCTCGTCCGCGATAAGCCTGCTCTTCTTAGCCTCGATGTCGTACCGTGGCACGTGCGTCTCATCTTGGTCGTCACTGATGTCTTCCTCTCCATCTCCGTCTTCATCATCAGCTTCCTCCGTGTTGTGCTCGACTTTGATGTGCCATCTTAGAGTTGCTTCCCTTTGAAATTCAACAAAAACAGCTTGAATAATTATGAAAAAATTACATTCAATGCCATAATAAACCTGTTTCGTTACAAAATTGCCCGATTGCGAATCATCTAGGTTGCTGAAATAAGCAATGTTGTCAGGATTTCCCCTCCTGTTTACAACAACATGGAACTGGGCCATTTCATAGAAATATCGCAAGAAAATTGTAAGACAGAAATTAATTTTGTGGCAGGAACATGATGAACTTAGAAGAATTAGTTTTTAAAATATTGCCCTACTATTGATTCATCTTACTGGAAGATTCCTTACCTATTGAACTTCTTGTCACAGGAATTGCAGATGTAGGTACTTCTCTCAGCAATTAGCTCAATGTCTACTTCTGCACGCTTCTTTTTTCGCCCTGAAAAGAATTATGCAGTGTTCGAAATTCAAACAAATAATCAGGGAGTCATTTTCCATAGGCCCAATGTTAATGGTGGTAAAATCTACAATTTTCAGGGTTTTGGACAAGTAATTGCTATCCATCGCATAACGTCATGAAATGGAATAATGGCATTTTCCAACATTACTTTCTCAAGTTTCTTTAAGTTAAAACTTTCACGCATTGAACGATTGATTGCTTCATGGACTAATTTAGTAATAATTAATAGTTTGGAACTCATCAATATGTAAATAAATGGGAAAAGACATTTACTTCTTTTTCTTCCCTGGTTCTCCTTTTCATCATTGTCTCCTGTCCTGCCATCAAGGTTTTGTTGAGACGTGCTGACTGCCTTCTGCACAAGTTTGGGAAGAACCATGCGACGGTCCTTTTGGGACCGTGCATACGTCATCTTGAAGTTGTCATGTCGAATCTTGTGCTCCAGGTATGTCTGGATATCGTTAAACACCTTCCTGCACTTCTTACAGTAGTGAAGGTCCTCATCACTGTCATTGTCAGTCTCTGCACCTGTGATGTAATGATGGCTATATGATTATTAATCTTCATGTAAAAGTACTTTGTATACATTCACTACAGGATTGGACGTTTTGGTTTTGTATGAAATGATAAGTATTAAGCGAATGGATTGCATATATGCACAAACCTATTTGCTACGATTTTACTTCAAACACATTTAGCCATCATTCACAAAATATTTCTGATTAATCTCCATTAAAATGAAATTTCTGCTTCTCGAAAAAAATGTTTTATTTAAAAAAAAAAAATATATTCCAGATAGACTGCCCCTTCCATTCAAGTCATGCCTTGGACCACCGATACACATTGTCACAAGGTGTTATCCAGCAGGGAAAGGGTTAAGTCTCAATCCGTGGTTTACAGAAACAATTGTCTTGTCTCAATCAAGTTGGAACAATATGGTGGAAAGATTTCCGCACGCATCCCCCTATTTTGCATGTTTTCTCCTCCAATCTTTCACATTGAGCAAACATTCCGTCTTCAAATTTCATCCTTTTCAGAAACGAAACAACTTTTTGTCGTGATTCCAACCGGGAATCAAACTTGTGCCAACCTGCACATAGGCGACAAGTTACAAGTGTCCCAGCGCCTTAGCCGACTGCGCTACCGGGGAACACATTTTTTAGCGATGGCTTGTCGCTAGCAACCCTGTAAGGAGCTTGTTACTATTTACGGAATGAGTGATAGAACGGGTGCTTCATTCTGAATCATCGTATAATATTATCAATCTATTCCACCAGTGCTGAAGATCGGATGTTACCGATGCTTCAACAACAGTGCTTCAGTGGGTCGTGATTATCTTTGTTGTTAAATAGATGTGTTTAAAATATGATTAAATATATCGCTAACGCTAACCCTAGACATAGACTAACCCTAAGATAGTACATAGTGGGGACCAAAGTGCTAAAAAATATCTAGTGCTGTAACAGTAACAAATTGATATATGTGACGTCACAACATCAATCGGTAATCTTCGCACAGTTCCGTTGGTTGGCCGATGTCGTGTGAATGATAATACCACGTGACTTCCGCTTCCATATTGGATTTATCTCTGCAGACATGTGAGTTCGAGTTGTTAAAAATCAGTATCCTTACAAAATTGCGCTATTCTAATGTCGCGGATATCGTTGCATGTGATAAAAGAACACACGTATGCATAGAATGGAAGAACAGGGCGGTGGGTGCGGGCGGAAAACATACCAATATGGTAACACAAAAATTGGGAACACATGAGTAGGGTACGATTTGGCGTAACATGTAGATTGTTAACTTGTCATCGACTACCCAAAACACATGAATGATCCCCCTACTAAAACATAGTGCGGGTTCTAGACTACCAAAATTTACTGGCTAGGGCATCGGACTTGCTGGCTACTGCGTCTTTCTTCGACCATGATCATAATCATTATATCATAAACTGATAATTGTTATTTACATGTAGTGTTAGATAAATACACACATGGATGCTAAATATTACGAATCAAGAAAGAACATAGCATTTTAAAAGTGTTTACACACCCAAGGTTAGCAACCGATCTGTTCAATGAAACTGTAAAGACAGATGTTTGAACACATCTAGGTCAACAGCCTTGAACAGCAAAGGGTAAAATCGGCAATGGTAAAGGTTGCTCATCAATTTGAGACTTCCTAAAATAAATGACAACTAAAATAGAACTTGAAATATTAAATATTTCGTCTGCTACTTCGCACACCTTCTATAAAAGCTGCTAAACTGTCGTTTGTGGGTTTGTCGTTCTCGTTCATGGCGGCTTTTGCGACAACGACCAGCAAGGCGGCTTCGGGATTGTTCGGTAATTTCCGCAAAGAAACGGGCACCTGCAGGGGACGGTATAAATACCATATATTGCTAAATATATCGGACTCGATCAGATAAACTGTAAAGTAAGCATGAGGGTTCATTTAGAACATTTATTAATAAAAAGAAATAAAATATGTTACAAAATGTGTAGTGACAAAATATTTATTAAAACCAAACAAACATGTATCCATTAAAATAGTTTGGCGGGAATGAATAGATTGATAGTTTCTCAGTAGTCTATTTGACTATATAAACTGTAGAAATACGTTTCTCATACGAGTTCACTGCAAACCTTTGTATTATTGTTTTTACTTGTCGGAAAACATTAGCTCTAGATATACGTTTTGACAGGGATACATGTACAGTTTTGCCACGTAGTTATTTTTACATACTGCAATACTGTACTATATATATTTTCCCTACTATTAGTCAAGTGCTCAGAACATGCCCCTTTAGAGGTGTGGATTACCCTTTTATTATTTTATTTCTATAATTTAAATATTCAATCTATTCATTATTTTAAACAATAGTTTTAGCCATACTACATTATTTATGCATCCATTTTAAAATGTTCACCATTATGTTTTCATTCCTTTAAATATGTGTATGCCCATGTCTTATATTTCATTTTTTAAATTTTATTTTGCATTGTAAGGCACCTACAGTT
>JAUTBQ010225665.1:0-20450 GCA_032361185.1 Lepetodrilus ovalis | reverse complement strand
GCAGATAATTTTGAATATACCATAAGGTCGCACTATACCTATACATGTGCCATAGTAAGTATAATCAGGTTGATGTACATATTAAGAAAAATATCCAGGAAAACGTCCATATTTCAGGCGATAATAGGCCCGTAACCAGTAGACATTTTGATATTAACTTCTTTTCCTAGATATTTTTAACATAATTTTCTGAAATGTGAACTAATTGCTGAATAGTGTATGGATCTATCACTTAGTTTCCAATGTTTCTTCAATGGACAATTTGGTCCTGTTGATCATGGATGGAAATGTAACTAAAAAACATACAATAATGACATACAAAAGTGGAAATTTCTATTAATTGTCAGGATATTCTCCCTGCTGGATTATGCACATACAATACTGTTTAGTGCATCGCTGGTTTCCTGCAGGATGGAGAGGGTTAATGTGTTGATTTCTGTCGCTGTCTCCAAGAGATGTGAATATTTATCATGGCTGTACCAGTGACCCATAGCGCTGGTAAAACTTGTAGTATTTGTGTACATACGTATCTGTAACGTGGGCGGTTCTTTCAGGTTCTTTCATGCTAAGCACGTGTAAATAGCAATGGCGAATAAAGGAATGGAACAATTAACAAATATTTGCTGCCACATTTCAATTGCAACATTAATGACGTATATCTATGTAACCGGACGTTCCGTTCAACACAGTACACTGAGGAGTACTTGGATACTTGTCAATGGAACGGCTCGCACACTCTCTCGGACGGTACTCGCTAGCGAGGTGGTGCAGACCACACAGTATTACGTCGCTTCTAAGTGAACTCTTTGCCGTAATTTTGCTTGCTCCAAACAGTGCGCGAGTCGTTCCATGGACTCCTTACACTGCACTGTGTAACGTCACGTCTGTCCCGAGTTCAGTGCACTGCAGTGAAAGGAACGGGGGCCATAGTATCTAGTTACTGTGATGGTATGATATGCATGTATAGAACGATAACAATAATACGCGAGCTGTAGTCTGTGGTAGGAAATTAACTACAGCATTTGTACCAGTCTTCAGTTGTGGAACAGGTGTAATTATCTCCCTTGGCTTACAAAACAAATGCGGATTGGTCAATGCAAATTGTATGCCGATTGGCGAGTGCACAATCGAATTAAATGATTATGTAAATTGTGATTGGTCAATGAAAAGTGAATGATTGGTAGATGATGATGCTTGGTATAAGATAAGTGAAAGGCTATTGGTGGAAAACAATAGCATATATAGCATTGTTATAATGTAAGTAGTTCATTGTTAATGAGCAAGACGGAAACATGTAAACATCAACATTCCACACTACATTTGCGTATGTTGCGAAGTTATAGAACCGAGGCTGAATGTTAAAATTGAATGTTATTTGTTTTCGATGTGCATGAGCATGTTTAATAAATTAATAATGACTAAACTCTATTAGTATTACCCATTCTAGAGATATATTAAGTTCAACAAAGTCACATGAACCTGCTAGACAAATGATTTACAAAGCCGTACCTTACATTACATTACAATTATCATGAAGGTTATTATGGAAGAAGAAACTACTGCTATGTCCTTGTTGCCGATATATTTGTAACGCAAGTGTCAGTCTGACTGGTCAATCAAAAAGGGCTAATTAGTTTATTATATTAGAAAATGATTCTAAAGTTCACCCAATCCCAGGTGGAGCTTTTTGGCAATGTGTTCAAATAATTAAATGAACCGTGCAACTTGCATGCAAGAATTGTTGGGTATACGTGTGTGTGTATGTATGTACTTGTCACCTCTGATCTGATTCAATCTGAATTTACTGTATGGATGTAAGGGAGTTGTAAATACCGGAGAACCAATTCATAGTTTCATTGTCATCTCACTCCATTGGAACAATAAACATCATCAAAAGTCAATCACGATGTAGTTCTCATTACCAGACTATTCCAAGTTGCTTTGCTGCTAACTAGAACCATACAAGTGAACTCGCTCAGTCTTGGACTTGATAAATCTGATGGTGTGTCATGCGACTGGGGATATTGTTCTTTCTCGGTCCTTGTCAAAGATGTTACATGTCAATTTTTTTCGATTTCTTATAAAAAAAAATTACATTGTTTTTCAAAAATTGCCACTTCATCGTTTAGTTTGTGTAAATTTTACAAGCAACTCTGAAAAGAATTATTGACAGTGAAGAATGTTTGGCAAGGATGTTAATGTTCCACTTTTTAAAAAAAAGAAATATTTTTTTTTAAAGATTGGGGAAAAAAATAAAAGAATTGACAAGCGGAACATTCTATTCACTCATGCAATGTATACTCGGACATCCCATGTGTACGGTGTGAAAGAACGGGTTACACACGTCTCGCAGAGTTCCCTTAGAAGTGTGACGTCACTGTACTGTCTCGTCTGCACCACCTAGCTAGCTAGAGCAGACTGCAGGATCTAGGTGCAGTTCTGTTCCTTGGCCGATGTGGTGTGTCCGGAGTACTCCAAATACTACTGGGAGGAAGGAATAGCTCCAAGGACTACGTTCTGCCTGCCTGCCATGTGAACATACAAACACAAGTTTGACAACATTAACCTTCTCCCTGCTGGATTAGGCAGACACTGCTCTTATTAAGGGCATCTCCGGTTGCTTGCTGCAGGGAGAGGGTTAATTGTATCTCGATTGTCGTTCCTTTGCACGTGAAACAAATAACACAGAATTAATTTCTTTGGCAAGTGTTTATCTCTGTATGGAGGATGTATCCAAGAAAGCCTGGATCGACTTCTAAACTGAATGTATCACAACACTTAAAAAACAGACATGGATAAATAAAATAGTTAATTTTACAGAAATTTACAAATAAACACGTGTAAAATCAACATAATAGATGGTCCTTCAGTAGTTAAAAAATAAGTAATGTATACAGGTAGGACCATCCTCGCACCCCAGAGGTACTTATTATGTTCTCACTTCAACGTACCCCTGGCACAAATCTTAAGGGAAAATCTGCGCAATCAGCCAAGAAGCTAAAAATAGAACAATTTTCAGTGACCAATCCAAAACATCATAACATAAGCAAAGGGACTTAACTCCAGTGTAGACTAGATGCACATGACCTGCAATTTACTAGCAGGAATGATGCACGCTATTTCATTGGATAGATCTGTACAGCAAAATCGTCGGGGGGGGGGGGGGGGATGGAAATGATTTCATTGGTTGGCTGCCCAAGTTTTCCCTTAGTTGTGTACTAGGGGTACTGTGAAGTGATAAGTAATAAGTACCTCTATGATGCGAGGATGAGGTTAGACATGTTTGTTGCTGTTTGACGTAGTTAGGGCTATTTTCAGCAGGATTTCTGACCGAGTGTGAGCTTTGATCTGATTTTCTAACATGCAACTCCCTATGAAAGAAATACAGGGAATGTGTTTCTAGATGTAAACACAGTGAAGAAAGCAAAATGATGAAGAATGACTCGTACAAGTTCTTTAATCACGGCATGGCATCTCTGGTTGCCTTCAGCTGGGAAGAGGTTAATTGATGCCTGAATGCATGGAGTTGTCTGCAACATCAGATAGGTCAAAACCTAAACGGAGGGCCAGAGACTCTGCACTTGTATTGGAGCTGTACTTAAACCTATTTAACTCATTGACAAACAATAGAAACAGGAAGATTGAACAACATATACCCACACATAGCAGAATATGTCGCATCTGTCCAAAAAATATTATTTGTGATGAGTACCATTGCATTCTTAAATTTCCATATATTTCCATTGGAAGAAATAAGTATATCACCTCGTATTTCCTGTCTAGACTATCCATCTCTTTTTAAGAGCAAAAAAATTGGAGTCTTGAAAAATCTGTGTATTTTGTACTATTGTCATGATTTCTATAAAAGAAAAAACTTCCAAGCAAATTCTTGTCCATGATTACCATGTTCCATTATGTTATTTATATTTGTAAAAACGTTCTGTTCTGTCAACAGATAAACTGGCCTAAAAATAATTGGTTAAAATTGAAACAAATTGAATTAATTTTGCTTTTATTAAAAAAAAATAAGTTTAAGTGAAAAAATAAAACATTTTGAGCTATAAAAATTAATATCTTGTTGCTAAATTAATTCCCTAATGAAACTGGGTTATTTTCTGCGAGGCAACATTTTGCCTCTGGCAACTAACTAAATATTAACAATTATATTTTTGGTAGCAATTTGTTTTGGTAAACTTTTTGGATGATTTGAATTGATTAGGCATGGACATGTATGATTCTGTTGAAGATTGGAGTTATATTACGTTTGTTTTGCGTCACAGTGGGAATCTTTCAGCCATAGGTGACAAACTCTGATAAGACTGACAGATATCCCACGCACGGTATGCCGATAAGTAGAGCTATCGTAGAATATGATCAACGTAAACTGCATGTTAAATAACAAACACAAAAGAAAACACTAAAACATAAAACAATTAAATGCTTAAGATTTGTTCCCACCTGACGGTAAACAGTATATTTTGCTGTGAGGTACATATTACTAGAGTGTTGTATGTTGCTAGTTTTATGTGGACTCAAAAAAAATGGAAATGTTTTCTCCCAGGTTAGATGTACAGGAAGTGATAAAATGTGATGCACAATTAAACTGTCATTTGATGACATATTCTCTTGCTCACGTAAAACCACTGGTACAGAAAGTAAACATATCTAAAAAATTATTCATATAATGCAAAATAAGGAGAAAAACAAGATGATGTTAAGTAAAGCATTGTTGAAAACATTCAAAGTTAGGTAAAACATTTGAATGATGAGTTTGAGATCTGTTCTGAAAAATTAATCTTACTCCATAAACCTATTTTACTTTGTTATTGTAATAAAACTTATAATTACTTGATCAATAATTTAAATATGCTTTCAGTAATTAATCATCCACCTTGCACTTGTTCACCAAATTGAGAAGAATTTCTGCAAAAACATAAAAATAAGATACCAGAAATTAGAAATTAGACATTTTCATGAAGGTATACATACAGTACTCAAATGGTTTTTGACAATTTCAATGGAAATTGGAAATTTAAGATAATAAATTGTACAGGTATTTTTTCCAGATTGGATATGAAATAAATTGAGTACAATATTAGTGCATATCAAGTACATGTTTTGTGTGTATTTATTTCTAAAGCTGGTGCATGTGATGATGGAGCAGCTGCACAAAGAATTGCTAAGTTGCCGGTTAGAGGCCACTTTCACGAAACTGTCGGGGAGGAAAATTCAATTTTTGCGAACATCAACAATCTCTCTACTTCAGCGTAATGATGTCTTTATGTAAAACAGCGTTCTGAATATGGCCCCTGATCAGGCAAACAGCACAGTGCGATGAAAACAACCAACTGCTGCTGTTGCTGTAACAGTAGCCGTCTGGGGTAACAGTAACTGTCTGGGATGCTCGACAAAGCAGTCTATGGAGTCCATCATATTTGGCTCGGCCTTATCTCCATCTGAATGTGTGTAGTCCGACATCTAGATACCTAGATCGAAAGTTCGATAAGGCCAAATCTCCATAGACATGTTATGCTCAACAAAAGAAGTTAAGAACTCGTCGATTCCACTGTTTATAGTCAATAGTTTGGACTGAATCACGGGTTTCACAACGGATATCTGGGATGGCGTCATTTAGTTGATTGTGTCACCTGCCAGAACCATGTGACTTGTATCAAGACAAGTTATATTTATATATCTCTGGGTTTAATGTAAATTTACTACACAAAACAAAACTTGCTGCTTTCTACATATGCTACAAAATTGCTTGGATTTTGATTGAATTAGTGCGTTTATGTTGTGGTGGAATATTTTACCCATAGGAGACGAGAATTCATTGGAAAACAAGAAGCCTTATTTTTGTTGTTGAGTATAGCAGACCCACCATATTTTTTTTATGCAAGTTTCATGTTTCCTGGAATAAATTCAAACAAATCGTCAATTCAAAATTATTAGAGGTACCTGTTACCAGTTGCCGGTAACCAAAGATGCCGTATGAGTAGAATGTATGGACAATCAAGGATATATAAGGAAGTGTATAGGGTATAGGAAACATAAGCATGTAGTCTTGTACATGTCTGTGTCTGAAATTTTGCCCATCCGTATATTCTTGAAGTCTGTATATCATGTTTGTGTGTATACTATGTTTGTCTGTGTATACTCATCTTGTCCATGTACATTGCGACATAATGTATATCATAATTGTCATGTATATTTCAATAACGAGTACACCAGTGTTAGAAATTCAGAGAATAATAAAGGAGTACTTCTCCATAGGCCCAAAGTTAATGGTGGTCAAGTCTGTAATTTGCAGGACGTTCCAAAGATAACTTTAACATTGCAGATTTTCAAATGACCCACCCAGAAACCCCATTAACCTTCTCCCTGCTGGATAGTAAAAAAAACACAGCTCTTTATGGCAACACCGGTTGCCTGCAGCATGGAGAGGGTTAATTTGACACTGGCATACCACACATATCTGTATATACTACAACACTGTGCACAATGAACTTTGCACGAGGGTCCGGTTTTCATTTCCAATCACTATCAGATTTCTCCTTACATGGATTGAACAAGACAAATGATGCACATTGTTAACATATTTATATTTGCTTTAGGATGAATCAACTCATTCAGTCAATATAGTTGGGCCATTCTTCCATATATTAAAATTAAATCCCATATACAATTAATATTTTTACATAAGAACAAATATGTTACAATGATGAGAACATTTGAATTTTGCACTAAAATATACATTTCATGTCGTATGAAAATATTTGCAAATTTCTAATTATTTATTTATTGCATTCCATATTTGTCATGTCAGCACGAAATAATAAAAATTGCCTTCATATAAACATAAAATGACAATGACAAAATTAAAAAAGCAAATGAGGCTGAGAGGCACAGACAGACAGACAGACACAACCAAAATGAACAGCATAAAACTCCAGATGAACATAAAAAAAATGATTAAAACGTAAATTTTGGTAAATTGGATATAATATGCCTTGAGCAGCAAAAGGAAAGTCGCACCATAATCTATTTAGAAGTCTCCAAGTTGTTTTTTATAATCGGGTTGGTGTGCAAATTAATTCTTTGTAAAAAGAGTTTAAGGGAGGTAACTGATCATACAGCACAGAGAACACCAGAAAGTAAATCTTGTATGTTTGCAAGAGAAACCATTTTCACTAAAGAGTGTCTGTAGCCAGGGAGAGGCTGTAGGGCGATACTGCGATTTGTTTTCGAAAGATGGGTGATACGTAACTAGAACTTTCATAGAAAGAAATCTCGCAATTCAGACAGACTGAGCTGTGACCTTGGAGCAAAATAAACAGGAAGTGACATATCCTTCCACACAGGAAGTTATTTCTTTATCTCCGTGTCAGTGCATAACGATTGCTTCCTCTCCATCCCCTGTAGCACTGCTCTAATCCTTCATCTATTGCAATATGTCCATACGCGTATCCACCGTCCAGCCAGGATAGCTTGTCAAGTCCCGGTCCATTCACATCTCACTATCACATGGCAACATCCCGACGTAATGCTTGCACAAGGCTCGGAGAACTCCAGCTTCATATTGAATACGTCAGCTTAGACTCACCTTCCATAAAAGCGGCAGTCTGTTTTCCCCCATCAGCAAGTTAAACAACCTTCCTATCATTCCATAATTAGCACTGTATGGTAAGTAAACGATATCCACCAGATATCCAGCCGAATATCATAGAAACTGCTGATATCCCTCCGCGCCCGTGAATATAACGTCAATCCACATTCGCATCGCCTCGGGCGTGGGGGCGACTAAGTAGTAAGTCCTGTCGTAAGTTTTAACACAGAATGTCAGCTTGGGGTTCGGGCTCTTCACAGTGCGGAGATGGTCCACGTACACCTCCTCGATCGCCTGGAAGTAGATCCCGCCCCGCGCTTTGGTCTCCGCTTTGTCCACGTAGTACAGCAGCGACCGCTTCACTCGGTCGAACACGAACCACCGCTTGTGCCACGTCTTGAACTTGTTGCCCATCTTGTGGAGGAAGCCGCGACAACTGGTGGGCGTGAGCACGATGTGTGGGCAGGCGTCCACGTGGTGTCCCGCGCTCTCGATGTGCTGCTTCAGGTCCAAATCCTTGTTCCGCACCGGGAGGTACCGGGTCAGAGGTCGCGCCTGCAACCGAAAAGGTAATCAGTAAAACATTTCCATGAATTTCAGGACACCTGTTTTACTCCACACTAATAACATTATTCTAACACACTCACAGTCTCAGGGGTGTTGGAACTTAATTACCAGGTACTGTATACTAGGAAATATTCGTGAAAGGTTTATTTTCGTGGTATGGCACAAACACCCACCACCATTATGTAATGTAGACATTTTATAAATACACAGCATTTTGCAAAGAGCAGTTCTTCTTGGTTTGTCAAGTAAGGTGGCGTATATAATCTCCTGACCCAGATGCAGTGTTTATTCCCCAGACCTGGACCCAATTTCCTGCAATCTGATTGGCTCACATGGTTATGGTTAGTGTTAAGAAAATATCTTATTAACATATTGGTCATGTGAGCCAATCATATTGCTGAGAATTGGGTCTGGGTCTGGTGAATTGACAGCAACTCTGGGTCCAGGTCCAGGTCCAGGTCCAGGGCATCCAAGTAATGGTACCTGCTGTATCTGCTTCTCTCTCAGCTTGACCTGCTGCGTGACCAACTCCTCTCTCAGAAGTGTCTCCTCCTGTAACTTCCTCTCCAACTTCTCCCTCTTTAGTCTCTCCTCCTGCAGCGCTACCATCTCCGCCTCACGCAGGTGCACCTACAGCAACAACGCCGACATTCTCAACACCCTGGGCAACATACCACACTACGCTCCCACACTACACTCTCAGTGGTGTCGTTGACCATGTTATTTAGTCTTCAATACTTGGCAGATGTAATAGTGCATCATTATGCTCCCAGTGGTGTCCATGACCACGTTAGTTAAGGAATGAATGTTCATTGTGCCATGAAGTTAATGGGTCACAAGACTAATTTCAATGCGGTACAAAGCACTTCATGGTAACATTGTTCTTGTGACCCATTAGCTTCATGGCACAATGAAAGCTAGTGATTCAACATTCATTCCTTATAATGACAGTCACTAAAAACAACAGACAACAAGTTTACATAACGAGAAATTAATGCTTTTGATAAGAAATACAGTGTCCCCTCGATATAACACTGAATTTGGAGTCCATGATATTATAGTACCAGCCTTATAGGATAGTACAAGTAAATAACAAAAATAAAAATGGGATCCACATCTGACCCAGCCTTACATCCGAATCCACTCTGTATCGAACAGCCTTATATCGAGGGGGCACTGTATATCAGCACACGTAACAATGGAGTAACTAGGTAGTGAAGTGACATATAATGACTTTGACATTCATGGGGCTATGAACGATAATGATTTCTACGACGTCCATCGAATGGCAAGACAACGATACTACTTTTAATTAGTCTTCAATGATTCCTTTCTCTATACCTTACTATTGGCAAACCTTATTACTCGTACTTCGTATGGAATTAATTATTAAATATAGATGAGTAGTCAGACTTTAAAGTCGAGCATTCCAAATTAGATCCATTCCAGAACCAGCCATCAATTTCTGCGGAAGTTTCTCTTCTGTCTGAACTCTTGTATTAGTTATCATCCTTGGTTTGTCAGTACCAACCAGTGCTCATGAGAACAGTGCAACACTATGTGCCACAGGCATTACAGGTTTTCATCCAATCATAAACTAACAAGCCGCAAGAAAGCGAAACAATTTTGAAGGGTGGCCTTAACTTACTAAATAAATATTTTAAATATATAAAAAAAAATAAAAATAATAAAAAATGTAACAAATGTAAACTAACATCAACAATGAGAAAAAGTGTTTTAGAAGTAAGTATCAAAATATAAACAACCAAGAAGAGTTGTCTGACCTGTTCTTCCACTAGGTGGACTTTGTCTGCCTGAGCCTGTGCCAGCAGTCTCTCCAGCTCAGCAAACTTCTCCAGCTGGTCCTCACCACTGCTCAGGCTGGAACACATCAGGAACACATTGAGAACACATTGAAAACACATCAGAAATACATCGAGAACACATTGAAAAACACTTCAGGAACACATCGAAAAACACTTCAGAAACATATTGAGAACATATTGAAAACATCAAGAACACATCAAGAACATATTGAGAACACATCAGGAACACATGGAGAAAACATCAGGAAAAAGCATCTTGTGGAGAAAATGTGGAAAACATATTGAGAACATATTTAAAACATATCAAGAACACATTGGGAACACATTGAGAACACATAGAAAAACCCCATATCAGGGTATCCTTTCACGAATCTCTCTTTGCGATAGCTAATACACTGCTAAGAGAGCGCTACCCATCTTTTAGTAGATTATAAGAGAGTTTCGTGAAAGGATTTCCCTGGAACACATTAAGAACACTTCAAACACATCGGAAAGACATCATGTGGAAAACACTCGGAGAACATATTGAACATCAGAAACACATTCAGAACACTTAAATAATATATTGAGAACAAACTGAGAAAACATCAGGAATATAACGAGAACACAAATGACACACGAGACCACACGAAGAACATATCAAGAACATGTCAGGAGAATACAGACCATATTACGATATCTGGAGAACACATCAGATCATCATAATATCATGTCAGGAAAACATTGAAAAATCACATGAGGAACACATGATGAAAACAGAATACATCAGGGGCATATTGAAACCACTGCAGGAACATATTGAAAACACATAAGAAATAAATTGGAAACATAAAGAACATTTTGGGAACACGTTGTCCAAAATAGAAATAGAAACAAGTTGGGAAAACATTCTTCCCATCATGAAGATTACAACACAAAACATGTTACACACCGAGTAAGAAGAGAAATATCAATACCACACATTGACTGTTCATCCTTCGGTGTTAGTCAACAGCACTGTTCTAAAGGGCATATGCTATATCAATGTCGACTCCACCACATAGATGGTTAAACTAATAAACACTTTGAGAATGCAAAACAAGCAACTACAAAATACGAAAAAAAAGAGATATTGCTTACGAATTGTATGAAAACAGTCACATCAATCATAAACATATTTGGAAACCTGAAACTTCGACATGAAAGAAATGCATACCTTGTAGACATATTTAGAGACACATCCGTCAAAGTGGTACTTTAACAATATGTTCCTTTCTTGGGGAAAACAAACTAAGAGATCAACCCGCAACAACAGAACTGGTGTGGGAGACGCGGATCGAGGTGGTGATAGGTCACTGAGGTGTCGTACCTGTCAAATATCATGGCTAGAAAGGCCGACTATAAATGCCACGATAACAGGCCTACATTCAATGAAATGCAAACATTTGTAACGTACGTCACAAAAACAGGTATGTGACACTGCATAATGTCACCTTGACCTTCGACTCTATATATAGGTCTGTAGTGGTTAGTACAGCTGAATGCTTCAATGAATGATAACGTATGAACGTCCTACACCTCTCCAGAACCCGGAATTGCAAATCACAGGATTGGCTGGGTATCGTATACATAATCTCCTGTGACACTTGTTGTTGATAACTTGTTGGAGCTTTACATCATACCACCCTGAGGCTGTTATCATTAGAAGCTGACCTACCTCATCTTGTTAAAAGCTCAGGAAATATTAAAGTGAGTGAGCTATTATGGAGTTTAACATCACTGTGGGAATCATTCACCCATTTGCGATGAATAACTAAAGTGGATACATGTCGGTAAAATAATAAATGGGTATTTAATTTTAAATAAATCAGTGCAAACAGTGAAACACAATGTGTATGTCATGTGGTATTTAAATAGGAAATCATTAAAAGTGTAGAAATGTCGGTAAAATATGTGAAAATAGGTATTCAATTTAAAATAAATCGGTGAATACCATGAAACATGATGTACACGCTGCGTGGTTTGTTCAAGTGTACTACTGAGTACTGAGTATTATATATTGGTGTAAGTTGATTGAGGAAGTATTCCTAGTACAACATACAGTAGCAACTGTAATCACCAGGAAATAGGATTCCATGTGGAAATCCGATAGCATGCTGAGCATTATACATTACTACCGGTATACACACACACACAAGTGTACTAACTACTGTTTATCTTTACATATCATAGTATTGGTATCATTCTCAAATGCAACTTAATCTAATAATGATAAAAATTGTTATGGTATACTAAAGGTCAACTAAGGACAAGAGTCTAAATACTTCCACCATCATGTATTTTTGCAATTATATTAGAAATTATTGCAATTTATTTGAATATAGTGATAAAAGAAAAATCATTATTATGTTTAAAAAAATAATAACATATAAAATAAATTACTTTGGAATTGATGATTAAATTAATGTTTTTCTAGTACAGATTTAATAATCTAACTGAATTACATAAATCATGGTTGGAAAGACATGCAAGAGATAATTGAATTTCCATCTTGACACAATTATTGACGGACTAGCAGACAGACTAACAGTGATATTTCCGTCCTTAATAACGGTATCTTTGTCTAATTGGTACCAGTCTAATGATAGCCGTCTAATGATACCAGTATAATGTTATCTCTGTCTAATGTACCAGTCTAGTGACATCTGCATCTAACTGGTAGCAGTCTAATGGTATCACTGTCTAATTGGTACCAGTCTAATGATATCTCTGTCTAATGGTCCTAGTCTAATGATATCTGTCTAATGGTACCATTCTAATGATATATCTGTCTAATTGGTACCAGTCTAATATCTGTCTGATGGTACCAGTTTTATGATATTTCTGTCTAATGGTACCAGTCTAATGATATCTCTGTCTAATTTGTACCACTCTAATGATATCTCTGTCTAATGGTACCAATCTAATGATACCTATGTCTAATGGTATCAGTCTAATGATATCTCTGTCTAATTTATCAAAAGTGATATTTATTCGGATTTGTCGGTTTATAAGTTAGTAGAAGTACTTGAATTCGGTCTTGGTGCCCTCTGTTTCACTTTCCACTCAGGTCGCCCTCTAGACACTAAGACCTCATTTGTGTACTTTAACCTTTACTTAAACACATCTACAGAACAGCTTTTGAAATAAAGAGAGATGAATCTATCAACTGAACATGCTTAGGTTGGTATGTATAGAGTCTTGAGACATCTAGATTAACAGTGGTTGCTGTATGAAACAAGTTACTGAAATCTTTTCGAGACAAACCAAAAACATATATAACATAGACATTTCAGATAACAAATATCTAAAGATAGGAAAGCTATTTAAAGTGTGTTTGCATGAAGAGATGCAATCACTTAAAGAAATGTGTATGGTAGAAGAAATATATTTTGGAAAAATAGGAAGGAATTTTTGCCGAGAAAGCAATCCATTAAAGAATAATAGAATTTGATGCCATGGTGATAAGTACATGTACTTGACATTACCCGGAATAATCGCTTCAGGTAGCAAAAAATTAATTGCTTTTTCCTGAACATTTCTTTTGCTGTCGACCAATGTCATTCTCTGAAGTAAGAATATTTGCTGAAAAATCTGTTTAAAGACCACAAGATTACTAGTGACATTTAGCGATTGTTATTATTATTATTATTCAGATATAAAGCGTGTGTGTGTGTGTGTGTGTGTGTGTGTGTGTGTGTGTGTGTCAGAGGTGGATCCCATTTTGGTTATTTCCCTTTACTATCGCATAAGGCCTGGATTATGTCATGGACCCCAACATCAGTGTTATATTGAGAGGACACTGTATCTGCATAACAAAGAGACAATTAACCTGTTACCCCCTGGAGACAACCACAGACGCCCCATGGAGCAGTGATAAAGATCAGCACAGTCGGGAGAAGGTCACACTTAAAACTGGTAATTTAACTGGAGCCAGTCGTCAGGGATCAACAGTCCATACTGAATTAAATGGCATGGTAAAGAAACGTTAAGGACAAAAGAAAAAGCAAGTAACCTGAATTATTTATCCCCTATAAATGCCATCCTTTCTGGCTGATACCCGCCCACAATACTAATGAGACTTTGATTTGATGCATGTCAATAACTTGTTAGAAACACAATATCATAAACCAGGAAATCATTGCGAAATGTAAACAGGTTTCCTGAATGCCTGTGTTACGACAATCAAATATTCCCCAGAGATAGTCCTTAGGGAAGCGTTACGGGAGGAGGGCCAACAGAGGAACTGTTGTGCATGTAAACAGACAATGACTGGCTCACTAACGCCGTAATGATTACAGATTGATATGTTCCCGTGAGCATTCAGTTCAACAGCAGGATGACGCAGATATATATTATACCTAGATGATGGCCACTGACAACAGTGACTCGTTAACGAATGTAAATAATAATCTACAGAAACTATGGCTGGTGAAAAATCAATATGTAATAAAGATGGTTCAGATGAAAGTTTATATAAATAACATAAAGGGAACTAGTAATATCATGATGATTTATTGCAACGACTCTATTTATTGTACTTTTATATATCAAATTCCATAATGCTAGTTTGTTTTATATCTAGATATTGTGACTAATTCATTATAAACAAAGTGTTATTGCTGATGTCGACTTTCTTGAGATCAAACCAATCTGAAGAAGGATTACGTTAAAGAACGGGCAAATCCCCTTTAAATAATGTATACCTACAGGTATTCATTCTGAATTATCTCAATTTTGTACAGTCTATCGTCTTGGCCAATCAATGAAAATGCCAGGATAACATTCGTGACAATAAGGTTTGTGTGTCATATATACGCGATACCAATATCTTAACAAACTGTATCACCTGTCAATATTAACCACTATCGATCAACCGTGTGTCGACGTGACCGATTCATAGGCCTTATGGAAACTAAACATTGTCACATCCGACTTTCATAGTGGTCGTTTCTGACAGAAAAAGCTCAATCAATAATCATGTCTGCTAGTGTAATGTATCAAACAATAATTGAATAACTTAAAGGCACCCCTGAACAACCACTATTTGCTGTACTGCGATATGGCTGCCAGCTTACCACCATCAGCTCAAAGATAGCTTTTGTGTTTACCGACTGTATTAGTTTTACATAATGCAACGTACGTAACATCATATTGTACGCACAAAACAATGATTCAATTATTCCGCGGGCAGGAAATAGGGAAAACAAACATCAGAGTTTACGTTAAATACTTAGGCTAATTCAAATTAATTAATTAATATTCCCCAGGGGCACATTTTAGTTTTGATGAGTTGCATAATGGTGGTTTCTCGTTTGATATTTCTGTAGGTGTATGAAGCGAGGCATCGGGATGGGGATTGGTTACAGCGTGGCAGAGGAGCTAATACCAGTGGCATATGGTAATCAAACAGATGGACTAGGTGTGAACAAACCCACTCATACGACATGAATTGTCAATTACATACGTGGTTTGACCTACAATACATGATTTCCAGCTCAGAATATTTTCACAAACACTCAATAAATGTTTCCTATTATAGCCGTACTCAAATTAGCATTTACTAATCTCACTGTCCACCAATGAAAAGAAATATAGCCGTATTTAATAGCAGATATCTGCTCTAATGTCAACATGCAGTTAATCATTAAACTTCTTAAATTTCTCTTGTAACTGATAAATCTTTCTGCTGTAGCATGCATAGTCTTTCTGCTGTAATAAGACTTCTTGATGTAATACATATGCCTTTCTGGTGCAATACATGAGACTTTCTGCTGTAACCATCGGAATTCTGCCACAATAAATGACATTGCTGTATTAGAGTCTTTGGCAAGTGTGCAATTTGAAGATATTGATCTAATCCACGTTTGGGGAAAACGAAGCTAAAAGGATCTTGTGGTTTATCACTACTTTCCTTGGTATTTACAGCTGCCTGATGATTGGGAAATAACTGGCAACTCCAATACTTTAATATAGCAAAATCATGCAAGCAGGTTAAATGTAGGGTAGGTTTATATACAGTACACTTCATTGCAGCAGCCTTGTGGACAGAGATAACGGATCCAAACTCGTGAACATTTGACTAAATAGTCTAACACCCCAACCAACCACTGATCCACCAGCTGCTAAGATATTTCAACCACTGAGCCACCCAGTTGCCAAGATACTTCAACCACCCAGCTGCCAATATCTTTCAACCACTGATCCACCCATCTGCCAAGACACCCCAACCACTGAGCCACCCAGTTACCAAGATACTTCAACCACCCAGCTGCCAATATCCTTCAACTACTGATCCACCCAGCTGCCAAGACACCCCAACCACTGATCCACCCAGCTGCTAAGATACTTCAACCACCCAGCTGCCAAGACACAAATTTACCACTTGACTTCATCACAAGACTGTTGTAAATTTCAATCATGATAAAAATTAAGTAAGGATTTACTGATCTCTCCCGATGCTAAACTACATAGGAGGACTCCTGCTGGATTCATTTGCTACACAGAAGGTTTTACTACGCGTGTAATTCCGACTCCAGTAAATTGGATCATAGGTAACCTTCATACCAGCGAGGCAAGCCAGTAGGTTTCTAGACACCCTTCTCTCCAACTCTTGACTTCACATTTATTATTAAAGGCTTTAGGAAGGCTTCACAGCTCCAGTAAATGTCAGGCCGACACAACTAGGCTATTCTCAGTCTCACTAACCGGGAGTACTACATCGTACACACAACTACAGTACTGTCAACTTGTGATGGTCAGCACTACAGTACTGTCAAATTATGATGGTCAACACTACACTACTGTCAACTTGTGATGAATAACACTAGATTTGTCAAGATATGGTCATCAGTACAGAAGTGTCAACTTGTGATAGTTTATGCTACCATACTGTCACCTTCATATGATTAATAATAACTTGTTATTCCAACTTTTACAACTAACTAGGCAAATTGGTTACAAATTATTTCCAAATTTTACACCTACTCGATCATATTGGTGATCAACTATTACACTATCCAAGAAGTGTTTGAAATTAAGAATATACTAAAGGGTGTGGTGGTGGTGGGTCATTCTCCATAGGCACAATGTTAATGATGGCAAAATCTGCAATTATCAGGTGGTCCCACAGATATCTTTAAGTTTAACATTTCAGATTTTCAAAGGAACCCCTTCCAATTCGAACAAGGCCGGGGCATATTGGTTACCAAAATGATTCCACGTTTTACAATCACCCGGGCATATTAGTTACCAAACTAACTCTCCAAGTTTTACACTTACCCGGGCACATTGGTTACCAAACTGATTCCAAGTTTTACACTCACCTGGGCATATTGGTTACCAAACTGACTCCAAGTTTTACACTCACCTGGGCATATTGGTTACCAAACTGATTCCAAGTTTTACACTCACCCGGGCACATCGGTTACCAAACTGACTCCAAGTTTTACACTTACCCGGGCACATTGGTTACCAAACTGATTCCAAGTTTTACACTCACCCGGGCATATTGGTTACCAAACTGACTCCAAGTTTTATACTTACCCGGGCATATTGGTTACCAAACTGATTCCAAGTTTTACACTCACCCGGGCATATTGGTCATAGGTCGTCCACAGAACCAGCAGTACTCCAGATGGAAGCTGGCCGCGATCGCCTGCCTGCTCACCAGAGTCTGCAGCGTCCCATTCACAGATTTGGAGATGCCATTTTTCCTAAAGGCTGGCACTCCTAGTCTCCCCTCCATGTTGGTTCATCGTCCGGATCACATTTGTATCACAGACGTGCGGAGGACCGCATCCGGAGAATGAACACTTTAGCGGTCCCAGCGAACATCCCCTTCGGCTCTATGTACTCACCAACGCGGATCAGATCAAATACCAACCCGACTCTTTCAATCATTCATGAATCGGGGTGCGTTGACGATGATGTCTGCAATAATTTCATATCTGGCCGGGAATGTGGGTCAATACAATCTATAAGCACCCGGTTATACACATTAGACAGTTATACACATTAGACAGTCAATAATTAAACACAATCATCGCACATTAGGTATGAGTATAGGGTGCCACAACACGTCACCAAGTGGAAATAGATTCTTCACAGAGTGTGTCAAACTTGTCGCACAAAATCTGGAACAAATGGACACACATCTTCAAATCTCATTCCATGAATAAATTTCAAATTTATTGAAGAACAGAAAAAGTATATACGATATTGATTAGTTTATTATACTTCCTTTTTTTAAAGCTGATAAAAATTTGTCTTTAGTTATCAATTTCCACAAACTGACATAGAACTGAAACTCAACATACTAATGTAATTCGGGCTAAACACATTTTTATTTTATTTTAAATGAACGAGGATTGGTATTCAAGTTGCAAAGCTTATGCTAATAACTAATTCCACCTGCATCTTATGTTCATAACTAATTCCACTTATAATATAGTGTTACTTTCTACCTACTCCACCTATAATATAGTGTTATTTTCTACCTACTCCACATTATATATAGTGGTCCTGATCACATAGTCCACCTAATAGTATTCAAGTATTTATCATATTAACATATTCCGTCTATTATATGGTGATCATTTTCACCTTCCCCACCTGTTATAATGATCACTGCCATATTCCACCTATCACATGATGATCATTTTCATATTCCGCCTTTTATGTAGTGACTATTGTCATGTTCCACCTATTAGTGATCATGCTAAGACACCACCTATAAGGGGATCATGTTCATACTCCACCGACCACATGATGATAATTTTCATATTCCACCTATTATATAGTGACCATTTCCACATTTTCCAAATAGTGATCATGTGCACTCCATTTATATAATCCACCTATTTTATGGTGATCATGACCATACTCGCCCTAGCACATGATGATCATTTTCACCTATTCCACCTATTAAATAGTGACCATTTCCACATTTTCCACCTTTTAGTTATCATGTACTTATTCTACTTATCACATGATGATCATTTTCATATTCCACCTGTAATAGTGATCACGGGTACTCTCCACACCTATCATATGGTGATCATGCACACCTATCATATGGTGATCATGCCTATCTCCTAGAAAACCACTGCTCTCATGTTAAGGCTGGCAATGTTGAAGGACAAGCTCTATAAGTCTGCGGTCCTCTACGATACAATTAGTCCAGGTGATCACGCACATCGTTCCGCCGATCATCCGTCCTTCTCAAATACTGTCCTCCTAGCAGACATGAGCATGTCCTAATCCACTCCCCTCGGAATCAAGTGGATTTCTACGCCTCCCATCCTCATCTGCGACGTGCCTCCATAAACCTCCTCGACTCGTTTCAATTAGAAACAATGCCGTTCCAGCTCGACATTCCACGCACATACGAACACGACGGCGTGCCGAGCACAGACTGTAATGGACGTCTTCAAGTGCTACTGGTTATTAATGATTGACTATTCACACATGCTATAGATTGACTGTGCATAACTCCCAACATATCAATTGTAATTAGCAGCGAACATTTATCCTCGTTAATTGAGCCACGCGACCACACACGTCTGAATGCATATTCCGTAGAAGCGCGGCCGGACGAG
The DNA here is from genome assembly GCA_032361185.1 of Lepetodrilus ovalis. Classification (NCBI taxonomy): domain Eukaryota; kingdom Metazoa; phylum Mollusca; class Gastropoda; order Lepetellida; family Lepetodrilidae; genus Lepetodrilus; species Lepetodrilus ovalis. Next base: position 834 of record JAUTBQ010225665.1, on the reverse strand, counting down.
CCTCAGAAATAGTTCCTCTAGTCGTGACGACGGACTGGCCGGTGCTGATTCAATGTGTGAATGTCTAATATGTAGCTTTATTCTCGTCCATTCACGCGACTACCAGGCGTACTTGCCGCATTGTTGCTGATTAAATCCGATAGTTATTCTTGTCACAAACATAATTACGTCAATGAATTCCGAGCATTTCTATCACACAAAAACAGGCGATCGCCACGGGCTGAAACTGTCGCTAGACGCAGCGTGGTCAGATTCCTACGGCAAGGTGATACTATAGGCAGGGTGATGTACCTACTATGGGCAAGGTGATACTATAGACAGGGTGATAGGCCTACAATAGGTAGGGTGATACTATAGACAGGGTGATACCATAGACAGGGTGATAGGCCTACAATAAGTAAGATGATACCATAGACAGGGTGATAGGCCTACATGGTGATACTATAGACAGGGTGATAGGCCGACAATCGGCAGGGTGACACAGGGATAGAGACTAACTTTAAAACTTTACTCACCTTAATAGTTATACAAATAACAAAAGTTACTAATTTCTACTTGGCCTTAGGATACCTTTAGCGTTGTGAGAAATGGCCCGGGCTAATGTTAATTGCGAACCCTGGTGATACCATACACAGGGTGATAGGCCTACTATTGGCAAGGTTATACTATATAGACACAGATATACAGTGCCCCCTCGATATAAGGCTGCTCGATACGGAGCGGATTCGGATATAAGGCTGGGTCAGATGTGGACCCAATTTTAATTTTTTGTTATTTACCTGCACTATTATATAAGGCTGGTACTATAAGGCTGGGGGTATGTCATGGACCCCA
>JAUTBQ010225554.1:0-20453 GCA_032361185.1 Lepetodrilus ovalis | reverse complement strand
AATGAAATTTGCCTATGTCGAATTTCAATAACATCCCGCAAATTTCAAAACACCATATATCTATCTCCTAAATCAACCTATTTTGATGTCTTCCAGGGACAATTCCATCTGTACAGGAAAGCCATCATTGTATTTGCAAGGCCTTCTCGCCCGGCAGGATACATACAGCAAGAAACAATCATCAGTCCAACAATTCACATTTCAATGTTCTCCATTCTCCATCAATTTGAAGAAGAGCCTGTAATTATTTGCTTAACGCTGCAACAGAAGTCGTTACCATGTTAAAAAAAAAATTAAAGAAGAAATTTACTTTGTGGTGACAATTAACAACATCAACTGTTTAGACAAGTACGAATGGGGCACCGATCGTCCAGATCGCGTACAATATTCCCCCCCACCCCCTCCCACCCAGACCAATGAAGTCCCCAGAACCCCCCATCTCAATCATATAAATCCACTCAAGGAGCAGATTACTCTAATAACCGATCCGACCCAAGCCGTCTGTAATGAGACATAATCAGATAATATGTTCAGATCAATACCGCCACAAAAGTTGTGTTCCGGCCACGATCTACACACTACATAAACACTACGCCATGTTCCCGGGGATCCCACTGTAACACTAACAAGATCAGGCCCATCGAAATGACCTCTACAACCATTGTAGCCACGCGAGCCGACACCTCGAGTGCGGATTTCGGACCAATCACCTTGCCCGACCCGGATGCATTGGAAGAGAGTCTTGGGAAATCATTTCTCCGCTTCAAACAACTCCCGACACGATATGAACGTTGATGCCACAGTCGCATCTACTTCAATTTAACACTATTCAACGGATGATGAATCACACATCAGGAAAGCCTTATTGACAACAAATATGTTCAAATAATGCAGAAATGGGGCTGTAATTTTAGGGTCATCATTCTATCCCGGAGAGCATTACATTACGCCCTGTCTGTGGGTGTAAATTAACGAGGTTTGATTGAACGATTGTACTGTCTTAATACTTTAGAATAGTTTACCTAGATTAATATCACCATGAAATTATTACTGGGGATTATTGATGAGTAAGTCAGTGAGTGAGGGAGTGATTGAGTGAGTGGGCGGGTGAGATATTGAGTGATTGAATGAGTGTGTGAGTGTGTGAGTAAGTGTGTTGCTTAACATCACTGTGGGAATCTTTCATCCACATGCAACAATTAACCAGATGATATATAATAAAATATAAAATTTAGACAAGCATGAAAAACATGCAAAAAGAAAAAGGGCTATATTAAAAGAGATATTGTAATACATTTTAAGAATGAATATGCATGTAAACGAGGAAAAATACCAAGACAATGTTGCATGAAGTCTGCGCAATCAAACAAGATTTGCTTGACCATGATGTCCATTGTAACAACCAAGGTTTATCCTTGCCTTTTATGATCTATGAATGTGTTAACAATGTACGGACAATGCAGCATCATTTCAGGACTTCGCGAGTAATAATGGGCTGTAAATTTCCAGCTGAAATCATATAGTTTGGAGGTCACAATCTTGTCTTAGCTGGACAGACCGATATCCAATATCCATGGTGTCAGAATACTACATAGCACACAGTATTAGCATTTCCTATTAGTATGACATAATGGCTATGAGCTGAATAATCAGGATTTATCCTGCATAATAATAATCCTGTATAATAATAATCCTCAAGGTACAGTTTCTTAAGCATCCCCCTTGTGATGAGGTAATGGCTTGCGAAAGTTAACTATTCAACAGTAAATCTTTTCATTTTGAACTGGTTTGAAATGATGGTGTATTGAAGATGTCAGATAAATGTGCCAAGACAAACATAGAAATTATACCATAAAAGTTGTCAATGAATTCTCATTTCAAATTAGGCTGATAGTAGGTTTCGAAACTATTATGCTCTTTCTGACATATACTCAGTCAAATTAAGGATGTTTTGAACATGTAAATGTATCTTAACATTATTTAAACGACAAAGAATTTCCAAATGGATTTGGGTTCCTGGTACTCTTCAAGAACTTGCAGACATTCTGGAAGAAAAAAAGCACCAGATTCCTCAAGCCATGTTCTAAAATATGGTAGGAAGCTTCCCGACGAAATATCAGCAAGACTTAATTTATTTTGTTGAATATAATACTCTCATCAAACTCCCATTCTGTTGACTACCTCAACCTCTGTCAGGACCTTGCCGTCTAGTAGACATCTTGACTACTAGACCTCGATATTTGACTACTAGACTTCTTGCTCAGTAACTTCTTGATATCTTTGTATTTGGCATTGGACTTCAATTATGCTATTGGGCCTCAGTAACTTCTTGATATCTTTGAATTTGGCATTGGACTACTGAACTGCTTGATGTTGGATCGTATTGACTACTGGTCTGCCTCTTTCATAAAAGGGACGTACTGTAATCATTGCCTAAATCCAAACACTGGATGGTTTTACTATAAAAGGAAATTACGTAAGCCTCGATTTACATCCAAATTATCTAGCGTGACCCTTTCAGGAACAGAATGTCAGGACATCTTGATATTGGTCTTCTTTGCCTACTAGAGCTCTTGGTATTGAACCTTGTCTACTAGTCATTGATTTAGGACATCACTAACTATCAGACATCTTACTATTAGACCTCATAGACTACTAGATCCAGTATTGGAACTTTTACTTGAGCTTTTTTGATTGAACCTCAAAGATTATTAAACATCTTGATAGTGGACTTCACCATCTACTAGACTGCTTGGACATCAAGACCCATACACAATATCTGTTAGGATTATATTGTTAGGATGACTTTCCTACCACCTAAATCCATCACACCGACCTACACATCAACTAAGACTGTGTGACTCCCCATAGATCTACTCTTCAATATTGAAGTGTGTTCGTCTAACCTTTTATCTCCAACAGTGGCATAACCATCCTCGCGCCCAGGGGTTACTTAATTCAACTCAGAACTCACTGCATGTGGGTAGCACACATATAGAGAGAGACTTGCATAAACAGTTTTAGAGCTATAAATAGAACAATGATAATTTCATTGGATAGATTTTGACACCAAATTCATTGGAAAAACAATTTCATTGTTTGGCTGTTTGCTCAAGTTTCTCCCTAGATGTGTGCCAGGGGTATCCACATGCAGTGAGTCCTGAGCGGAATCAAGTACCCCTGTCATGCGAGGATGTGGTGTAACATGCTATTAGGCAAAACCATCCTAAATTCGTAAATTTTCACTTTAATTCTATCTTCTCCGTCACTTTTCTAAACAGTCTTGTCTACACTTTCGAAAATGCCTGGTTATGACACTGTCCAACAATATGTTTCTGAAACAGCCAAATGCCCGAGAGTGACCTCCCCCTGTGCCTCATCTCCTCTGACCCCTGTCAGTTCTCTCAAGCTCACTCTCCAGAAGGCAACAAGCATGTAATGCCGTCTCCATTGCGCTCTATTGATCGGCAGTGCCAGTCAATTCTTCCAATCATTGCCTGTTGATTAACCAATTTTTGTGGCCAAAGGGGGAAAAATAAGCAAGTGTTGCAAAGAACAGCCTTTGTGTTCTACATTTCCTGCATCGTTGCTCATGGCCGAGCACAAAGCTGGCAAGAACAAATATAAGAGTCTCTGGCACGATTCACAGCAAGGGTTTGTGCATATTTAATATGGGAGACTTGTCACACAGTCTACAGTGGCTTGTCTCAGTTTTAGCAAATATTGGATTTTCAGAGACAGTTGGTAGACAGGCAAGGGGAAGGAATATGGATATTTTCAAAAACGCGCCTGATATGTCATGGGTCAAAGAAGAGCTTTCCAGTACCATTTTATCAAACCTTCCTGTTTGCTTGTATCATTGGTCTTATGGTAATGCATAGATATTACAGGATATCCTACCATTTCAGAATATTACTTGACATCACTGTGAAAAACAGCATTAAATACCATTGACGCTCATGAAGTTATACGCTTGTAAACCATTGATGCTCATATTGTGCTACCACAACCAGCAGAGGATATCCTAGAGGTTATTTATACAAGAAACTAGTGTCCGATGCCATCTTATCATATTACACGATTAATAATGGAACAATGTAGCTTGTCAGCATGTGAAGGTTAATACTCCCCAACAACTACAATGGCCGAGTGAAATAATCTTGAAAGCGGTTCTAAACCCCACAGCATCTAAAAACCCCAAGCCAAACAAACTAAGAACAATGAACAACAGGATCTAGGAAGCAAGGCATGCCCACAGAAACACCTCCGCACTGCAATCAGATGTAAATGCGGACGAAGGCGCAGAGAGATGCATCACGCTTCCTTCCCCCAGTTTCTCCAGCAGAGGAGGAAATTGCATGCAGGTTCCGATCAATACGCGCGCGCGACCTGCCTGCCAGAAGGATGTGCCTGCCTCCAGCTTGGTGGTGGCTGACCTTTGTTAAACACCAGCGCCAGCGCACAAAACAATTACAACCAGGAAAAAATACACACTGATTGCTCGGATTGTATATAGATAGATAGATATGCATCGGGTACGATACAGTCAGGTGGGAAGTACATGTAAACAGATCACAGTTGTCATATTAGTTTGGATGCATCCGAGTTCATTTTCATAAACTTATCATAACATAACGGTTTGTTGTCAATAAGGCAGGAAGTACTCCGGTCAATCATTTGCACTTATTTCATCATATGGGTCTGTTTAGATCGAGTTGAGGCATTACTATGCTCTAATATCTCAGCAAATAATAATATACTCTACTTTCTCACTAAACAAGTCTGGATCGATGTTCAGCAATGAGGGTAAGACAAACACCAGAAGGGTCTTTTTATGACATGGAACTTGGGCCCACTAAAGAACTTGCAGCAATGATGTATTGAACTTACTGCACTGGAGAAGAGAGAAAAAGAACAAACAATGTAAATCATAAAATGTTAGCGAGCATAAAACTTTAATGAATTTAACAAGTTGCTCTTAGATGTCAACATCTGATTCACTAGTATTTTCTAAAGTGTATTCTGTAGATGTAGGCATATGGACGAGGTCGTTAACATTTTATGAAGCTAATAGATCAATAACCCATCAGACGCTAAAGTTTATAATGACGCTAACATTTTATGATTTACAGTATTCTGAGCTTTCTCTTAGAACCGTCTCTCCAATCAGGAATTATAATAAGAGCTCTACAGAGCATCACTGGTTGCCTACCATATCCAGGGGCACTTACACAGTTAGTCTTCCATAGAGTATGATTACCATAAACACAAGAACAAATCAATTTCCATTTAACTAAAGCATGGAGAAGCACATTCTGACATAACAACACACATACATAGCTTCCCCAGACATTTTCTATGATGTTATAACAATTAATTTCCATCTTTTGAGATATAGCACATATTTTCTTCATGTTTTATATTTTATCAAATTGAAAATCTAGCATTATTCAAATGATAAATACATTAAGGCTTAAGTAATTTAATAACTATGATATAATTATCAAATGTTACTTATGAATATTATATTAAAAATGTGTTTCCATTTCTGTGGTCTGCATCAATGTGTTCCTTGAACCTTCTACAGCAAACTATATTGGACACAGGTACACTTTGATTTCATCACCACATGTGCAAGTAAACTATATATTCTCAACACAACTATTACGATTGATATTCCTGCATAGGTACAATATATCCAATTAATCTCCTACAACACACCAACAGCTACTAATATAAAGTGCATCTGTTCACAGATGTATTTTCCTGTTATTTCTCCTCTTTGAAAAGTAGTTTTTAAAAGTGTTAGTTACCTCATCATCATCATCCATAACATCCTTTTCAGGAACTTCAAGATGTTTCCTACTCACAACTAATTCTACTCCCACACTATTTCACGATTGGTTTTCATTTTTTTTTACATATATTTTTTAATTTTCCTTATATAAATTTGTGTACTGCGACAGAACAGATACTACTTCCTCTCAAGATCACGACGGAAAGGTAACTTCCGTGCAAACTGGTTCCAGGTCCCCCAAGGCAGGTTTGAACCCCGCAACACCTGGGGCTCTGAAGACTATCAACACCCACTGAAACACCTACATGATTCCTAAGATGACTGTTGCTCAGGGGTATTTTTTTTATTTTTTTATTTTTAATTCATATTTTTATATTTTGGGTTTAGAGCCACTTTCGACATTTTTTCACTTAAATCACAGCTTGTCAGTTGAAACCTGCAACATCCATAGCACTGAATGATGCAGTAAACCTGCAAGCAATGGCTGGCACTGGTACCGAGAACAATGATTGCATTGCCACAGTATAGACAGGGTTTCCTATCATGATCACATCAGAAAGTTAACTTACGGAAAGATTGATGCACCTGGCTCCCAGTACGGGATTTTAACTTACGTCTAATCATCTACAGCCACCGTACTACCACCAGCCTACATGATTGGTAACACTTCACGAAGGGTCACTAGGTGCAATACACACACTCGTACACCTGGCAGGTAGGCAGATATATCTGGCCTGCTGTTTTACGTCTGTATTGATTTAAGACTGTGCCCATTAGCTATAGTTGAGATGTAGTACTTATAGTGTGTGTGGGACAGGTGACAAGGTCAAGGACACGCATATTGGCTACTGAGGGGTCAAGTGTTACGCTGATCAGATCATAGGTATAAAGTGGACATTCTTTCGCTTGTGTAACGGATTGACAACAATACATTAGGACCATGTTGATACTGGAATTCGAACCTGAGTTGCCTGGAATGTCTGGAATTGAACACTCTAACCATCAAACCAAACATAGCTCAATAGGTAGTGTTGGAATAATATTCCAGGCAACTCGGGTTAAAACCTCAAAAACATGGGTAAAATACATGGTAGGACAATCATCGTGAAAATCCTAAAAAAAAATATAAAGACAATTGGAGAAATGTTATAGAATATCAAAGTATCTTAAGTATCTTCTTTTCCTGCCTGGTACAATTAGAAAGACAACATTTTTTTTTTTTAAATGGTATAAAAAACAAAAACTGGTATATATTTCATAAAAGTGCCTGAGAGACAAGTTCCATTGACTTGCTTTGCCTATTGAAGAAAGCACCTGCATGATGGCCTATACTAGTAGATAGATCACAGAGTATAGGAGAAGCTATAATGTGGAGGTAACAAGCCTCTAACATCCCGTGTAACAGAGAGATGCAATGCAATGCCATGTCTAACATCCCGTGTAACAGGGAGAAGCAATGCAATGCCGTGTCAAGTGTGTCTCCCCTGTATAATATCTCTATCGTAATCCAGATCATGCTGAACAAACACTGGCGTATTATACCACCGTGTTGCCCTCCTCTGGACACTGAAAACATTTTCAGATCTTTAGTGGAATGTTTTACTACAAGAGCTTTTACACTCTGTGAAATTGACGGAATTGATTGGTGGCAGTGACCTTCATGTGACCTGTTGCCGTGATGCTATGTGGGACCATCCGATAAAGGGGATTGGATTATGATGGATTTTATTATATTTGATTCCAATGGCATTCATATAGAGCTAGATCTTTTTCTCCACCTGTCCCCAGTCGAGTAACATAAAAAAAAATCAAAACTGTGTTATTACATGTATCTTTATTTATAAAAAAACGGATAAATCAAATTTTGAGCTATTTCTTTTTTTAAATATTAACATGGAAAAATATAGTAAATAATTGGTGTGGTTTTTTCTCCCCATAGCTTATAATAGACTTTTTTTAAAAAGGATAATCGATATCTTATTATAATTCACAATAAACAGATATTTCTACTGCATCCATCAACGATAGTTATCTGATGAAAATGCAATCGTCCTGACAACAACCGAGAAGATCCCAGTCTGCTGTGTTTCCATAAATTACCAGTGTCTAATACGCCGCTAAGAACATCGCTTCCTCCATGTTATTTTTGCTCCTGTCCGTGTTCATCCCATGTCTCTCCGTCATGGACAATAAATTTTTCAAACGGAGTTTGCAGATTAGGTTTTCTCCGGATCTCCGCTCGGGAGCCAGGAAAGAGTTGGAGGTGGTGGAGGATCCTGCATGAATAATGTACACGGTGTGACTAATACAGAACCACACACAGTGCCATTGGGTCCATGGAAAACCTGAGGGTCCTCGCCATTGGGTCCACCTCGTGCCTCCTGGGTGCCTGTACACCACAGGCATGACTACATCGGTCCAGTAATTTCAAATCTATTCAAATCGTTATTGTCTGTAAGCAGAATACAGCTTTTTTGAGAAATCTGGGGCAAATAAATTAACATTGATCTTGAATAATTTTTCTCGATTTTCCTGTGTTATTTTCCACTGACCCAGTTTGCAGGGTTCTGTTCCTATTTCACAGGGGTTTATTCTCGGATTATTGATTATTGTTTGAATCGTCTTAGTGAGCGAACTGATAACTGGCATCAAATTGTGATTGGTCATACATACTCCAGCTTGTGTTTATGACACACACAGAGGAGCGTGTTCCTCTGACACACAGAGAGGAGCGTGTTCCTCTGACATTAAGGAGCCTACTCATATGACACAGGAGGACATTCCAGTGATATACAGGAGCCTGTACTTATGACAAAGAAAGGCTTAATGCATAGAATTGGTAATCATATTGGGGTGTGATATAAGATGCTCCTACTGGTCTTGGCCAGCTGGGTTACCCCTTTGGCTCAGTCGGTAGAGCGTTGTTCACAACCCCGCAACTGAGGTTCAAATCCCAGGATCGGCAGTGATTCTGTTGCAATATTAATACTCATTATCTAAGAATAATATGAACATGCAGGAATTAATTACTAAAACTGCTCAAATCAGTTACTAAATTTTCATCGAAATGATTAATTCAACCATTGTCGGAAATGAAGCAGATGGAATTAACGATGATTATTTTAAAATATTTTCAATAAATTATTTTTGGACCTTTAATTTCTTCTATGACTGTAGGTATAAAATCTATACATTATATATATTATACAACTAACATAGGTATATATAGGTAAAGAGGTCCAATAAAATTGTAATGATTTGATTTTTGTAGAATAACGTATAAAGTACTGGATGAATTTGGGCCAAACACTTCAAGCATACATTCTCCAATATAAACCAAAAGTCCTCTAGAACACAACTTAAACCAAAACAGTACCATATAAAAAAAAATACAGTGCCACCTCGACATAAACACAGTCCGATGCACAGTGGATTTGGATATAATGTGGGGTCATATGTGGATCCCATTTTTATTTTCGTTATTTCCATGTAATGTCGTTTAAGGAGGGTACAATAGCACGGAAGGTATGTCATGGACCCCAACTTCAGCGTTATATCAAGGGGACACTGTATATATATATTGAGGAGAAAGAAAGTTATGATTTTAACGTGGTGGGTAAATGTTCTTACATAACCTAGACTGTCCTTACAGCTATGGCATTTCTGTATGTGGGTGGTACATATAGTATCATAACATACTGCTCCGTATTATTTGTAATAATATTTGAGAAAATCAATAAAATCTAAATCAGGTAAGTATATTAATTTTTCACGCCTCCTTATATAGCATTGCAACATCCATGCACTTGGCTTTTGACATTAAGAATGAATCAATGGTTAATATCTGTCACTATGCTACCTGAATACATACATACCTTAAAATAATAAAACTATGAGCTGGCTATTTCAGGAGGTAAACTCACTATTTGGAAATATATGAATCATGCAATGCAAGAGAGTGGCTTGTAGAAACACAACTTTCCACGACGTGCTAAACAGTACATGTCTTCATGAAATATGATAAGAATTTTTTTTTCAATAATTCAAAATGTAAATCTTATCTGCGAGTAGTTCCAATACATTTTCCAAACAATACATCAATCCTTGCTATTTCAAGGCCACTCGATAAAATCTCAGATAAAATACAAGTAGAATCAAATTGCACAATATACCGTTCACATGCAATTTAAACATAATTAATTACTCATTGCTTTTATATCCAGGTATCAAGTTTCTACCGGTTCCAATCTCAATTATTCATCAAGGGCTTAGCGCATGTAATAAAAGCTATCACATGTCCCATTGATATGTAGAATGAGCATCCAAACAGACCATCAACTAATTAAGTCATTACGTATTAAAACTTTGAATACGTAATGATTTTTGCATTAGCTCCTGCTGCCTTGTACCCCGACGGCTAGCTGCACCTGTGCGTACACGTTCGTACACAATGCATCGATGCCACTCTTCCGAGACGGCACGCACGTCGATGCCCACTCACACAGGTACCAGGACGAACAGAGAGTGCGTGCAATGCACTCAGGTAGCTTGTCCGTTAGTATCGATCAACAAAGTCACTTTCTGTACGGTACGAGTAAACATACCCATCTCCGTGGGAATCCAATCGGAAGCGGGAAAAACGCCATTCAAGGTGATACAGTGCTGTCTAGGAGTGTTACAAACATCCACTTATACACACACACAGAGGCAATGAATAGTCCATGTAACAATGATTTATTTTACTGAGACATGGTGATGTAGTGCAATAAAATTATGCTTACACATTTTACGTTTACATATCGACAAAGTACACTTACTTATGTCTCCTCCCACACAATAGTCTTTGATGCAGAAAATCGGTGCTCAATGAAATAAAATTCTTAGGGCGAAATACAAAAATATGTGAAAATAGCAAAAGCGAAATAAATATATGTAATTTTAAATGGTCATATACTGTGAATAATATGAAGTACATGTACTTTTCTACCAAAACACTTTAACTGTCCATTCTATATACCATAACATAGTTTTACTTATAATAAGATATTGGGCAACAGATTTCATTCATGTTCCAATTCGGAAATGCACTACAAAGTGCTCATATTTCTTATACACCATTTCTCAGAGACAGGAATGGAAAGTTACCTTAAAACTTACTAGCCCGCATAGATACAAATAAAAAAATTATATAAAATAAACCCATGAAATTTCAATTAGTGTTTAGGATACCTCTACCATTGAAAGAAATGGCTCGGGCTAATATGGGCTAGTGATAATTTCCATCCCTGCAAAGACCTTGGACATTGGTTCATCTTATCCTATCCACCATAACACCACTCGTAGCTGCGGCCACGGAACCCATTATTTAGCCGCTATCACCCTTCTCCGAGACGACACCTAATATCATGTATCTTTATGGTTTCTCTTCCAGGTGCTTAGTCAGCTAAAACAATTAACCAGAACTTTGAAAGCCGCAGTTCATGAATACTTCATTACTTGGGGGACAGTGAAAGCCAGGAAGGGGTACAACCACCCAATAAACAGAAGGTTACACTTCCAGAGGTCACGCCAGAACAAAGCCATATAGAATTATGAGCGGCATTAACGGCATCCTAGCACCACCCCTAGATGAGCTATTACAATACTCAGGGATGGACATCAACACTAGCGCACTAGCCCGTGCCAATTCTCCCAATGCCAAGGGTATCATAAGGACTGGTAAAAATGTGTTATTTGTAAACGTTTGTTATTTGTGTCACTATTCGGGGATAGTAAAGCTATGTTTCCATCCTTGATTCAATGGATTATTGGACTTCTGAGGCACAAAAGTATTAACTGGTGCTGTCATTATCATGAAATGTTCATTATCATGCCAGCCTTTCTTACAAATTACACTTACTATTTACCCAGCCGGCACATTGCAGTATACGATGTCGATACGATGTCGAAGATACGTTGGTTTTACATCACTACGTAACACTAACATATTTTCAACATTGTATCGACATTGTATGCCGCGATGTGCCAGATTGGTACGTCATATCTAAATACTAATTTAGTAGTGGCACTGTTGTAGATCAGTGGACTTCTGAGTTTGAATCCACCACAGAGAGCCCGGCATCAATGTCCAAAGAAATTACCATTCTGATGCGGTCATGCAATGTCCGACCTCCAATAGTGCAGTTGCCATACATCATGGCCATACTGTATATATCATATGTTAGCAATATATAAGTAGGGCTCTACAGTAACATTTTGAGCCACCTGTCCCTGCGTCCTTTCGGACAGGAAACTCTAGGTAAAGGACTTCACTTGCCTGCCTGTAGGTAATCCTGGAAGGGAGACAATCCTTACTGTCCAGCCCCCGATACAAATTTTGATATGTTTAGTACTACATATTGTACATGAATTTTTATTTTATATATTCTCTGCTCATTATAGTCCATACATTTTTTTTTTATTATTGAATTATTACTTTACATTACAGCAGGAATCTTTCACCCATATGCGACATTGCGTACTAAATATCCTATCTATTCTGTATGTATAAGCAATATCACGACAGTGAGCATCAATGTTTGGCATAATACTGACATAGCTTCTTCTATGCCTAGATAGCCTACAGCCCGAGCGTCCACTGTATGCAAATGACGGACGACCCTGTAAATACTTAATCCACGATGTGTGACACTCTTGGAGCATCATCCCCTTCCAACAACTCAAATATTTTCATTTCCACTTAAATTTAAAGTCAAACTTTCCCCATTCCATCAGCATTATCCTTAATCAATCAATACCGCACAAAACCATTAAAAAAAGGGAGAGAAGAAAATCATGCCTAACCAAAATATTACACATAATTCATGTAAAGAGAATGCGGGGGGAATGAACCTTGATACCTTATGTTAAACAATCAAACCCACTGTGCCAACCTGCGAGAAAAATGGTCATTTCCAACAAACAATTGGACGCTATTTGCAGTGGACGAATTGATTTGTGAACCAGCTTGGGCAGTGCATCCTACAGATTCAATCAAAAACTCTGCGAGGTAGTGATTTCATTCACAGCGCCGATGGAAAACGGTGACCTGAGAATCCCAGGTCCCGAGCCACTGGCATGACTCATCCTTCAGTTGGCTGATTATAATATTACACAAGGTAAGACATTATGAATGTTGTCCTCCATCCCTACAGTCTCCAGGGCTCGTAGAAAGAACAGAGTTGCTTCCCTTGTCCTGAGAAATCTATTTTCCAAGCGTCGTCACAACTGGCCATTCATTCACTTAGATTTTGCATGCTGATACCTTTCATTTAGACTTTATTCCCATTATTTACATAATCAATATTTTTCCTTGAAGAGACAAAATGCAGAAATGAATGATGTTAATATCACTGACTAATAATACCTCATTAATGAGTAAAGTGGTTACAAAATTCATGGTAATAAATTGTTGGATTTTTTTAAAACGAATAATGGGATTGAAAATCACCTTAAGTTACTCAAGTTCCTTAATATGCAATAGGACGCACATACATCTTTAATGGGGTTTTCAAGACTGATCTATATGTTAAAGGGTACAATATGTGTCTCGCCTGCCACAGGTGAATATCCTTAAACACTAAAAATGTAAATATATGCTTAAATTACCCATATATGTATCATTATCCTCTCGGCATCTCCCAAGATAGCATTTCACACCTACGTATACATTATCCAGATTTAAATCTCTAGATGTGGCTAAATCTGGCTATATGTGATGCTTATATGTGGCTAAATGTGGGCGTACTGCGATTCCTACCATCCCAAATCCCCATTGACATCTTAGATGATGGGACGCCACTCGAGCGTGACATTTAATCCAGCAAGCTGGCATTGTGCGACACACTCTAGACAAACTATCATTTTCCAGTGACAATTCTTGACATATTTTAATCACGGCCGAGCTATCGAGTTGCAAGTGGGTAACTGTTGTAATAAGATTTAAATACAGATACGAGTGATGAGATTTTCTTAAAGGTATAAAAGCCTGATGTGTCAACACCTTTGTGCTTATAATGGTTTCGTTAATTCGAACAAGCAGTGGCTATGGAAATATATCAGTTCTCAGGATGTCATCATGACGATGTGAAAAACACAGCACCTATCATACATTCACAACATTGCCCTCGGCAACCTCAGCGGCAATAAACCCACACTCTTATAAATGTACTGATAAATAGTTAATAATAATAATAATAATAATAATAGTGAACATTTGTATTGCGCAGTATAACAGTTGTGATATCTGCAATTGTTGGCAGGAAGTAAATTACAACAACACTACGATTAGCTTTGCAATGTGATGCTATTTCTCCATCGATCAAAGTATAAAGTAACTAAAAATTTACTTACGTTTCATAATAAATTCATTTTTAAGCCAGGCCAGAGCTGGCTTGCCACGTGTTTAAAGTAATCCGTATGGCAATCTGAAACACAAGAGAAATATATCGTGAATATTGGGATACATTTTCCATAATGGATAAAGCTGCATGTATAGATCATTTACAGTAACTACACTTAAGAATGTCAGTAACTACTCAATAAAATACCAGTAACTTCACTCAAGAATACATGAGACAAACACACATGTAATAGACAAAAAAATACCAATGGACATATCAGACAATACATGTGAACACACACGTCCTCAAATCCTGTATAGGTAATATAATGCAATGAGTGAGTGTCAATCAATCAAAATAAAGTTGGTGTTTAGATATCTGACATTTCAGTATTCAAATTCAAATTCCAAACAATGAGTTCAGTATTCCTACACTCCACTCTCTGCTCACAACCACACCCCACCCCATCACAACCCCACCCGACCACTCGCCAGCAAACCCTCTGGTCATGTCAAGGTAACAATGCCTGTAATAATCTGAAATGATGTCCACATGTTACAGCAAAATATGAACACGCTATATACACATGTGTGAATGGTGTGATATATGGACATCAGTGATGTGTCATACAAGGATATACCACCTAGTTGTCCAAACCAAAAGTATGACATTGTTTTCTACAGTAACTGTTATAGTACAGTTACTGCCACATATACTTCAGCAGGATACAATAGCAAACACACAACTATTCATGTCACTACATTTATTTATTTAAGATATAATAAATTTAGAAAAATTGCTACGAGTTATATAACATGCAATTATGACATTGTCAATGAAATATTGTAAAATTATTAATGTGCATATTTCCTCTCATGTTTGAACCGATTTCACAACTGATATGCGTAACACGACACGGATTAAACAACGAACACACATGCAATAACAATTAGGGCATTTAACCCACAGCAGTCCAGGAGTTGAAAGAAAACACTACAGCAAGACATACTATCTGCATTTCCATCACATGTTGCACCCGACCTCCTTACAAAATTCACTGCAAGTTGCACCAGAGCACTTTACAAAGTCGCTTTGAAGTGCCGAGCTCAGGCCCTTATAAAGACGAACAACAGCCAACTATTAGAAAATACATACATTATTGCAGAACTGGAACATTTTGGGAGAGTGTTTGAAGTGACAAGAAACTTTCTCACAAGATTTTAAATTCCTTGTGATCGTACCTGGAGCGGTTCCCTTGGGCCAAGCGAGATCGGAGATAAGTAAGTTTAGCCTGGGTCTCTGGATTAACGACTACATATAGGTAACCGTCGCTTTCTACCTGGCAACATTCTAGATTGATGACTCAGAGTTCCATACTTCTAAAAAATACAACATACCTGTGTCACGTGGATACTATCAACCCAAAGAAAACAATTCCGTAAATAACCTTTCAATAGTAAAAAAATAAAATTCTGTATCAGTTTATCGTAATATTTCAAATTTTTCAAATGTAAGTAATACGACATTTTACAAACCGGCTTACATTCATAAATTCATTATCTTGGTGAATTTTACTCTTTTGGAGAGAAAAAACCCAGATTGATGAGCGCCTTAAGATGTTGAATGCTACAGGCCATGGATATGTTAGTGTGCATGTTCGCTGAAAGAAGTGTGCTGACTTAGCAAGGCGACATGCTAGTTTTTGTGCAGCGAGACATGTTCTCAAATATCTGGATACAGGTTTGTGACACTTGTGAACAGGTGTCACTGAGACCATCATCAAACGCCTTAATTTGTTTTTAATGTACTAGGATTGTCATCTAACTTACAGACTGTGCATAAGAGTTGACTTAACACTGACTACAAGAGCGGACAATATACCTACAAAAGTAGAGCAATAATCAGTGAAAAGTAGTACACGTATTAGAGGGAACACGTAACGTATTCTGTCTGTATACGCTACCAGGTTGACCTTGAACTTGATAAGAGCTAATGTCCACTAAGCCTCGACACCCACTCCAACTGACAGCGAAACAGTAGCAATATCAGACGTGGAATACCCATGACAATTCAATAGATATCATTTAAATCTGACATAGCTGAGATTTCCAAGGATCAATTTCCCCGAGCAAAACATGACCACTGGTTCGTTGCTGGAGGCTATTTCAGAAATACCAGCAGGTAAAGATATCATCATCAATGTCTTCAAAAATGATACTTGGCTTAAGTATTTATCCAAGTGTGTGACACAAATCTCCCAACCGGGATCTAGAGACACAAAGCATGTATACATAGGTTTAAATATATTCACGGTACTAAATATAAACAGTGTAATGCAATGGGGCCGTTGCTATGTTTTGCATTGCACATTGCCTAGGACTTTGAACGTCTCTCTGGATATAAAACTAACATATGCCTGTTGTACAGGGGCAAGTTAAATATTGCACTGCGGGCAATCTATTTTTTTAAACATTTATCACCTTTGATGCCTTTGCAACTTGCCCTGACTAGCCCTGCGGGCAACAAATTCAAAATGTTCCTCTGGAGCCCTGGATTAAACAATATTCCTCAAAGGAGAAATATATAGTGTTCTTGATGAGGTAGTTGTACTTATTTACTTTGGATGACTAAATGTGCAGTTATTGAAAACTTTCATTTGTCAGTGTTTCTCATTGTGGCTAATGCATTACCTGCAATGATTCTGTGCTCTCCTGTCATTGCTCTCATGTAACCGTCTCCAACCTTAGACATAAACATTGCTAAAGCTGGAGTTAATGTCCCACCATTTCGTACAAGAGGGCCCTGGGTGCCTTTTCACGAAGCTCTCGTATCCACAAAGAGTGTATTTATCACTCGCCGATAGCTACGATTTCCAGCGGATATCTCACTGTCTGTAGAGTGGCAATACAGATATCATCCTTGGTCTGTCAGTACCAGCCGGGGCTCGCAGGTTTACTGCAACATTCAGTGCTATGGATGTTGCAGGTTTCCTTCTGCCCTAAACTGACAATTCATTACATTAGTGAACGATTCTACAAAGCAACTCTGAACCCCAATACAAAAAAAAGAAAAATGGAAAAAAAAATTAAAATAGTGGCTACGAGGCTTCGTGAAACAGAACCCAGGTTAAGATTCTGGATACCTATTGGTCCAGTGTGCTGTCCAGTAAGCCTAAGATGCTGCCAGGCACACAGAACTACCTCACAGTAAGACAGACCGTCTCTAAATATTGATTTCCCCTGACAGATGAGCCTGCAGCTAAAATGGCCAATAACACCCAGCTGATGTTTGCCCTGGCATTAGTCAGGCACCGGTAATCAGATATATATCGGGACTCCAGTAATTTAGGGACTGGGTTATTAATAATTCAGATAGCAAGCATACGCTGTGCAAACACTGTTCTTATCGGCATGCTAAATATCTCCGTAACATGTAAAAAAATATTAAAGCAAAATTTAACAGTACTATTTTAATATGAATAAAATAGCATTAAATGTGATCGTAGGATTATACGTGATATTTTTATTCGGTTTGCATTAATTTATTAGTCACTGTGTGAATTACATAGGAGATTTAGTTGAAATGTTAAATTGTTTGATTATTGTTTTAAGTGGAGATCTATTTTTTAAATATGCACTGAAATTTGAGCACAAATTTCAAATAAAAATATACATATAAAAAGTTTAATATAAATTCATAAAAAGAAAAAATCCAATTAATGACTGGAATTATTATTAGATCTACGTATTTTGCATATTAAAATATTGAATTTATTTAAGGATTTATTATTTATTGCATAAAATCTGTCACCAATATTACAATGACACTGCACCACAATGACACAATTGCAAGCACAATCTCAATAGCAAATTTGAAATATTTAAACAATACTAATCACATTGTGATAAATACTGACACTAATATAACACAGTTTGATGGTCAGGTTGAAAATTCAATAATAATATGTACTTTGTCCAGCTGTTAGCGGGTGACACACATAACCATGACTCACTTGCACTCGGCCTAGGACAATTTGTAACAAAGGACCCCTAATGCAGCAAAGGTAAATGAGTCACACATTTTTACACCATCGTGTTTGCATAGTGAACATTGGTATATTTAACACCAGAGTAAAGTGGTTGCTGCTGTGGTTTATTGTGTTTGAAGTCATAAAAGCACATGATAGACATCAAGAATTATTTTTAACATACATATAAGATATATTTTTTGGAGGGCATGAATCATGTTTTAGACTCTTTTTTTTTTATCTTTATCGACGTGAATACGTTTACTTGAAAGAGATTAAATATCACATCTTGGATTGAAGTAAGATTAAGTATACATTTTAATAAGTATGCACTTTACGTTACACCATGTCTAAAACTTTTTTTACTTTACCATTTGTCATGTTAACTTGTATAATGTCCATAGAGAACCTGAAAAACCTGTGAATGTCAACTTTTCACCTGTGCAATGTCAACTCTTTCCCTGTGCAATGTCTTGCAAAAATTAATAAACATTTATGCACTTTTAGAAATAACAAACTAAACCTTAGATGATTCAAGGCTATGTTTACTCAACATTTTGTATTCTATGGGTGTGAGTGAGGTATTGTTTCGAGCAGTAATTTTGTGTCCATGTAGGACGATATGTTATAGAGTCAACATATACCATGCATAGCAATAGTCCAAGCACTAAATATGTCCGAGGAACAACAGAACTATAAAAGCTGTTCCATATATCATAAGAACGACATTCTCTGATTATATTAACACAGTGTCGCCATTAACTGCATGCAGAGAGCTCACGACATCTTCCATCTGGTTGTCATGCCGACACAATCCTCGGTGACAGTGACATGGTGCGTAGAGCCATCAGGAGTTACATCCCTTTAACCTGACAATGAAGCTCTATTGTAACTGGATATTAATTTGAAGCTTCCGTTTCGTTGGCACAAATGTGGCAAATGTCCGTCAAAGTTGAATGGCTTCTCGACAAGCTATTAATGTAGACATCATAATTTCTGAAGTTGATTATAAATAGCTTGAATATAGTAATACTACCAATAGGAATTCTGAAAACTATCAAAGAAACAACAGAAAATATTAAATTTTTTATTACTATTTTTGGTGATAAGACATGGATAAGTAAGAAATGAATTTAGAACTTTAAAGTCATAAAATATTGGTGTTAATATAATCAAATAAGGATACCATATTATCTTCCTGTATTAAAAAGTTGTTTTATGAAGATATTAAAGAATTATCCATCAATATTCTTTTAAAAATAATTAATAACAGAAAGAAAAAAAATGACTTGAGAAATTAATTAATACTTTCTACAAAGACCTTTATTGGTGGCTGGCATTTAATTATCCCATGATAAACTATCACAGTATTTGCTACAACTGAGGATATTAAATTGTATTCAGTTCTGTCCATCACACAAACTTGTGAAAACAGCATCACTTAGCAGATGACGCAACAATACCACACCATTAGCATCTATTCATCCGGAACAACCAAACAATCTATTAATTCACGTAACCAAACAAACTATTAACTCACAGAACTGTGTAATCTATCACTTGAAGTGTGTAATCTATCATTTGAACAAATATGGGGGTGGTTAATCTGCAATTAAACAGCAGTTCTTCACAGTGCAATATACACATAGGTGCTATCAAAACAATGTGCCTACCGTTAAAGGCCGTTGGTGTAACAGTTATCAGCGTACCGGTTATCAATGTACCACCCACTGAAGACAAATGACAGAACTGAATACTTGTCAATACATGGTGGATGACTGCATGGTAAAATAAAGTTCACCAGACTATCTTTTTATATTGTAATGCATAAATGATTTTACTCACAGTAAATAGTGACATATTGTGTTCCCTCAAAGTCATTAGGAAAATAGTATTTGATGCATTGTACGCGCAAAAAAAAAGAAGGGTTTATTTGATAAAACTTTCTAAATATTTTAGTGTTACATGAATGTTAAAGTAATCATGTAAGTATGACAACTGAAACTAACTGCATTTAGTGACTGCTGTCACCAACTGCATTTTCGTGATCTCAATGTGATGTGCTTATTGTGGGATGAGAAACCGTAACAACTAGTTATTAGAATAAGACTGACAAGTCACTGGCAGGTCAGGGTTGCGTTCAAGATGCGTTACTTTTCTCTACATTTCTCTACGCTACTTTTCTAAAAGTAGTGGCTCGCTGAATGATTTAGTAGTGAAATAGCAGGAAATCGATTTGCGCATGCGT
>JAUTBQ010225443.1:0-20456 GCA_032361185.1 Lepetodrilus ovalis | reverse complement strand
TGGGGCGGGATTTGAACTCGGTACCTTTTGCTCCGAAGTCCAACGTTCTACCACTGCGCTACATCCCGCCCCTCTCTTATCTACTAAAAGACTGGTAGCACTCTCTTAGCAGTGTATTAGCTATCGGCAAAGTGAGCACTACCAGTCTCTTAGTGGATAAGAGAGCTTTGTGAAAGGGTACCCAGATACCAACCAAAGGAGTATATCTAAGAGGGTGTAAGTAAATAATTTGTATTAATTTTATGGAATGATATTATACATATGAAAGGAACTACTAATAATGTTAAATGCCCTCTGATTTTCCAGAAAAAAATCAACTGGATGAACTGTTATATGTTTTCAGTTCGGGTCTTACTTGGAATGACTCGAGGTCTTACTAACCATCACAGAACGACCTGTCTAGTGTTTTTACACATGTTTTTGAATAAAATACTCTAAGTCTCAATATACTACAATCACGATAAAATATCTTGACATCAGTCAGGATTGACCCATTAATTTCCAATTTAGAATCATGAGCCAAACGCCTTACCAACTGCACTATTGCAGTCCTCGAAGAAATCACTCGCACATTCATCTAATCTACTGTGCTTCAATATACAGCACATGATCCTCTTGCCGTCCGTGGAAAGGTACACAGGCAGAGCGCTGGTTTGGAAAGTTTCATTGTTCATGCAGGGGGAGCTGCATTATTATGGCATTATGAAAATTATCCAAATTATTATATTTTATCTTGGTCGGTTTATAAGTCAGTTAAAGTACAGTACCCCCTCGATATAACACGGTCAGATGCACCACGGTTTCGGATATAACGGGGGGGGGGGTCAGACGTGGATCCCATTTTTATTGTCGTTATTTCCCTGTACTATCGTACAAGGTGGGTACTATAACGCAAGGGGGTATGTCATGGATCCCAACTTCAGCGTTATATCGAGGGGACACTATACTTGAATTCAGCCTTGGTGTCTGTAGCCTGGAGGATATATTGAATATTACTATTTTCAAAAACAAGGTCTGTGAAGAACTAGGATCTAGGACTCAACACTACCTTAGATCTTACTGAACTGTTCATGGATGATATATTGAATATTACTACTTTCAAAAACAAGGTCTGTGAAGAACTAGGACTCAACCCTACCTTAGATCTTACTGAACTGTTCATGGAGGATATATTGAATATTACTATTTTCAAAGATACGAAGAAGGTCTGTTAAGACTAAACCCTACAGTAGATCTTACCGAATATGACCATTTTCAAAACCGAATATGACCATTTTCAAAACCACGAGGAAGGACCCTGACACGAACTAGGACTAAAACCCTACAGTAGGTCTTTCCTTGGTAATTCCTTGACCTGACGCACAAGTGCAGAAAAAGGAAAATCCCTGTGAAGTCTACATTCAAATTGGAAGGTGTCGTATGACAAGCAATACCAACTTCTGGCAAACAAAACCTTTTTTCTTCCACTAGGAACACGACACTATCAGTTGTCCTGGCGTCTAGAGGGTCCGAGAGTAATATTACCCACACGACTGCTACTCGGATGTCTCATAACTCCATAAACAAACATGCTCTTGCCGAGACCTAAAATTTTGGATAAACATACTGTTGTCTGACATACACGCCTCGATTGTGCCGGAGGTGTACATTCATTTTCAGAGTAGTTTGAATTCAAGATCGTGCATAACAATGAGAGATAACATCCCCCACTTGGGAGGCACCCAGTGTCAGAAAACACTTCTTAATACTCTATTCCCTCCCCTCCCTGTCCCCCCCTCCCCCCACACACACCACCTCCCTCTATTTATTGCAAATGGGATTCACTCATGTTGAAGGCTGTTCTCAAAGTAGAAGCAGTAAAGAATAAACCTTCAGCATATATTAACAACAATATATAAGCTTGTTTTTGAGTTTGTATATATAACCATATTCTCGAAAACGAATTTTTTATTTATTTTTTTCCTTCTTGAAATTCTAATATGTTCAGTACATCACAATACCAAAATAGGAAAGTTTAACTTACCAACATCTTATCATATGCTAGCTGAAAATACACAAATTTCATTTTTCACTATGACAATTAAAATAAACAATATTACAAATGCAGTAAAAGCATATTTTATTACAATTGGTTTATAAACTGAAGAATTACATGATTTTGAAAATTCATAATTGGGGCTGTGGTTTTCGCAGTAGCAGCCCTGAATGGATGTATTCTTGCATGTTTAACAAATAACAATGGGCCCAGTTTCCCCACATACCAGCCCTAACCAAGCATTATGAACATTTTATCACCTACATTAGCTTGATGAACAAGGGTTTCTCTTTGATAGGAATGCTTTGAAGTCGCTGCTATACTTACACTTACTGCTGATGTTAATTTGCTCCATGTTGACATGACATATAAGATTAACAAAGAAAACATATCAGAAACTAAATACATCCACAAACATAATACCATTCCTGATGCACATACAGAGTTTTACCTTTCAATAATCTGTATATCAATAGCCATATAATGGCATATTTCCTGGTAATTTTCGTAACGAAATGATTTATTACTACACACAATTACTCTTCTCAGCAAAGTCTTGATAATATGCAATACATTATTTAAACACCATCATATACCAGCTATGACAGCTTACCGTAATTACTATAATAATTCAAATCCTCTAATAATTTGAACACCTAAATAAAATTTCAGACCTAAAAATATGAACGTGAGCATTTATTTCAAAGTGTAATTTTCTAAATATTTGAACACTCATTTTCACATTATTAATTTTAATTTTCATTAATAAATCTTTTATTGATCTACCATTTCAATTACAACCGTATTTTATACTTTAATTATACGAACACAGATCAGAAGCAATTTTCAATTTTTTTTAATAATTCGACCAGCTATAAATTTAGTTATTTTCTTCTCTTCCAATTATTAGAGTAATTACGGTACTAGCTATGACAGCTTATATTCTGTAAAGAAGTAGCTGCATACAACACATCTGATGTATATTTGTTGTCATTTGTTAACATGAGTCATGCATAACACCACAAAGAAACGAAACCAGTAAAAAAAATAACAAGATTAGAGTTGAACAAATGTTTTCATGTTAACAATTACAACCTAATCACATTTTAAAAAGGTATCATGTGATTTAATCTCTTGCGATGAATCATTCATATTTGACCTATAGGGCATCCATAGCTGACACCAGTAAGGAAATGGTTAAAAATTGGTCCCATTAAGGGTGTGCATGTTTTTACAGGTTCAAATTTCTTGGGGTATGAGCAATTTCAGCTTGTGAAAATCTGATTGCTGGTAATATATTTATCCAAAATTGTAATAGATCTAGATCTACACTATTAAGAAAGCGAACTTGCAAATATTTGTGCCAAATGTTGAACTTATGAGTCGAGGGCGGCTGCAATGACATCACAATCATGTATGAGGTCACAACATTTACCTATTGGATACCTCATAACCAATCAAATCACTAGAATCATCACATATTTTGGTTAATGGTATTTATCATGCAATGAGTCAAGATTCAGCCTACAGATATTTTCGGTATCAGTCAAGAGTTTATCTGTTGGGCGTGGGTGTTTGATTGTCTGACATCACACAAGAAACACAAACAACATGTGACGTCACACACAGATGACGTCAGCTTTTGACTTAGCTGTGCTCCATGTTCTTTCATTCTGCCGCAGACATTCTCCAGTATTAACAATTAATTTCATGATCGTCAATTAAGATTGACATTGCATGATAAAGAGATTATTACCCTTATGCCTTTAGATACCGTCAGTATCCTGGTTTTGGGATAAGCACTATGTATTATGGTTGCCAAAGGCTTGCATAATACAATGCTTATCCCAAATGCGGGATACTGACAGTATCCAAAGACACTCGAGTAATAATCTCTATATATCCATCAATTTGGCAATGTCTAGAATTGTTATTTCTCTCCGGTTTTAATCAAACTTGGTATGCTCTCTATGTATATTCCTGGCACGAGATCAGTAATATGAATGCAAGGACTACTGTAGTTTTAATGACAACATCGCTCTTCTTTGGCAAGGGTATTCAAATGCCACGTAATGACAATATCTTTCTTCTTTGGCCAGGGTATTGAAATGATACTTAATAACATTTTTCTTCTTTGGAAAAAGATTTTCAAATGACATTTAATGACAATATCATTCTTCTTTGGAAAGGACATTAAAATGACATTTAATGACAATATTTTACTTTCTTGGATTTGGAAAGGATTTTCAAATGACATTTAATGACAATATTTTTCTTTGGCAACATATCACCCAATATCTGTCAAAAAGAAAACACATGTAATTTTGCTATATAAATAGATCCAAAATAATCATTTACTCAGAGTAACCCTCAAAAGAAAAAAAGAAAAAAAAGAAAAGTAATACATCAAATTCAAAATTCACCAACTATTTTTGTAAGTCAATAAAGTGAGTGATTGTTTTACTAGGCAGTAGGGTCTCTTAACCATGGGCAATGGATATGTCAATAAAGAAATCCAATTTCCAATGTATATCATAAACCAAATCCTGTGAATGAGATCACTTGAGCAATGCTTAGATTCAAATGAAACTCAAAAGATAATTGCAAAGCTCTGGTACAGGACTTGTTGATAAGACATGTGTGTCTCCTATATATGTGACAGTGGACTACGTTTGACTTGTTGATTGTATCTCCATTATTGACCTCTTGGCTTTGAGAATGATTAAGTAGGTAAGTTCAATGTCAAGACAACCCTTTGGCACTAGGGATCTTGCATGAAAAAGAGTGAGTGAGTGAGTGAGATATTGCTTAACGTAGTAGCAGGAATCTTTTATCCATATATGTGACAAGAAATAGTGAAAGATTGTGTGCTTGAGGAAGTGATAGATATTGAGATTTATTGAGATTTTGAGAGAGAAAGAAAGTGAGAGAGAGAGAGAGAGAGAGAGAGAGAGAGAGAGAGAGAGAGAGAGAGAGAGAGAGAAAGAAAGAGAAAGATTAATGTATTCATCTCAGTTGTATGCTTAGTCTGGTGAAGTCCCCCCCCAAAAAACTACATGTTGTGACAACACCCACTTTCTGAGTGACGTCTGTTGCAGATAAAATACAGGTGGCAAGTAAAAATATGCACACCGCATTGTCATACAGATCAAGGTCATATCAAGGTCATGTCAATGTCAAGTCAAGGAATTGGTAATAGCAGATCTCTATTCAGCTAATGATTGGCATCACAGCAATATGAGACTGCTCAAGAGTACTTCGTCTTTTGAACAACTAAAATAACAATGGATACTTCTTTTGAACAACTAAGATAATAATTTTTTGAACAACTACAATAACAATTGATGCTTCTTTTGAATAACTAGAATAACAATTGATCTTTCAACAAAAATAATAATTGATACTTCTTGCCAAGAAGGAGAATCAACCAATACTTATTGCAAAGAACACACACTACTACTACTACTACTACTACTACTACTACTACTACTACTACTACTACACACACACACACACACACACAAACACACGCATACACACACACACACACACAACACAAATACACACACATTATTCTGTCATTCTGTCATCATGGCCATACTTTACTTCCCACAAATATATCCTGAGGCACATTAACCTCTGAACAGTTTACACATAGCTAACCTACATTGTCATGACCTCATATTTTCACACCAAAACCTGGTCTGAATAATTACAGTAAATGCTCAACAATCAGGTAGAGTGACAATAAAAAAAACAACTAGGAAATCTTCCTCACAATCTCAGTGACACACGCAAGACGAGACTTAAAATCTTTTTAAAACACGTTCACAAAAAAAACACCTTCATCTTGAACAAACAATCATCCCTGCCAAGATCATGTTTATTTATTTATCTGATTAATGCCAATGGATGCGTTTATTGTTCTTCTAAATTATTTACCTATCTAAATAGCATTTCAATGGTGTTCATTATGGAGCGAACATGACAAAGCGCTGTACAATATAAATACATCTCCATAACCATTTGTATAATGTCGACCGCAGGACCTGTTTCAAGTGGCCATTAGAAATGTTAACCTGTAAATACAGATAGTGCCCCGTTTTTGCCATCTGTGACTAATCAATGGTATAGCTACATGCACAGCAAGCGGCTATGAATACCTGAAATGTCTATTTCCAGTAAGCAGCTGCATCTAGAACGCTGTTCTTATGAATGTTGTACTGACTTAGTCATGCAGACCCCCCTCCGTCGATAATATTGTAGTATCGGTGATCTACAAGTACCATTGCCGAGTGGTCACGAGATCAAACAGGGAATACTCATTACAAAGAGAGACAGAATGTCCTTATGTCTGCAAACAATACACAGAAATAAATATATACATAGATGGAAAGAAAACGTGTTAAGGATCGTTTAGACAGGTGTAGGGGCTCATGTAAAAATAATGAATGAGAAAAAAAAAAGATAACAAAAAAATACAGTAGTTCAGTTATGGTTCAGGGCCCTTTTGTTGAGAACGGTTGTAGATATAATTGATTGTATGTCATATTTCAGTGATCCACTACATAGCTATTATAGTAAAGATAGTTTTACGCACCCATATTCTCAAGTATTGTGGAGATACACTGTTTCATGCAATGGACTTACACTTGTACCGAGTTCTTAAACTTCGACTTGCAATCAACTTGTAGCTACAACTGTTCTGAACACCAGGACCCTGGACTAGTGTTTCTGCTCTAGTAGCTAATCTAATCTAATGATCACCATGTTTCTCCCTATTTCGCCATGATTGTGAAGCATTTTAATCAACCTTAATTCAATTGCCATTGACCTTATCATTTGAAGTCACAAATATATCAGGAACTTGTACAGTCTGTCTGTGTGTCTGTGTCTGTCTGTTATATCTGTCTATCTGTCCGTCTGTCTGTCTGTTTCTCTGTCTGCCCATCTGTCCATCCATCTGCTCATATGTTTTGCTGTCCATCTGTTCACCTCTGTCCATCTGCTCATCATCTGTCTGTCTGTCCGTTCGTCTGCTCATCCATTTGACCGTCAGTCTATCCCTCCGTCCATCAGTCCATCCTTCATTTTTTACCCAAGGACTCTCTTCTTCCCTCCTGCACGTACATGGCCTACAGAACCAGGTAGTCCGGCCAGGAATCCGGCTTTTTGATCACGCCGTCCATTCAGAGGCACTCATGTAGAAGGAAGTAGCCATAAACGTGGACCAGAAGATCTTTCATCTCCCGTAGCTGGTGTATACGTTCATGCATGATGGCAAATTGAATATTGTGCTTCTATCCCCGCAAGAACCCCTTCCAACAAAGCCCTCGTTTGGGACGCTCTCAATTTGCCTAACCATGCGACAAGAAAAAATTGTCAGTAGGTCGCATGCCTGGTTAGTGATTACGGATCAATACGTAACACCTGTTTCATAAATTGGAACCTTTTTTATATCGAGGATGATGTCTTCGGATCTTCAGGCGATTGGGACTGTATAAGAGTCAGTGAGTGAGGGAGAGAGGGAGGGAGATAAGCCTTGGAGGTGGCTGCATCGCAGACCACTACAACAAGTGTATCTGCGACATTCCATGGGAAATAGAATTAGCCTGAGGGGGGTGGGTGGCAATCGGCCCCAAAGTAATGACTATTAACAGTGCTGGTTTAAAGCACACATGAGGTACCTTAGAATTGGTCAATTGTCGAGAGTACGACATTGGAGACTCGAGTGCGAAGCTTTAATCGAATCTTAGCCACAGTTAGCATTCTTTAACTCATGATGGAATGCTGGAAATTGATAAGTTGAATCAACTTGAGAAGTAGCTCGAGTAAATAATGACCATCTTATGTTGAATTTAATCTCAGAATTTCATTTCAACCTGGTGGAGTCTCCTCGAATGACACTAGGACAATATAAGGCTACATTTAGCCTAGGAGTGTCTAAATGGAACATCTGCTACATTTTTTGTTTTTAAATTAAAAATTATTTCTTAATGTTTGCTTAATTTCCCCATTTATTTAACCATTCTGTCTTAAATATCTGCTACTTCACAATTTTTCAAACCTGCCAATTTGCATACAATTCAGATTGCTCAAGGAGATACAAGTGGCGGTTTCTTTTTCTTGGTGGGTGGGGCTTGAGTGGGTGGCACGTTACGGTGGGTGGGCATGTTTTTGCAGCATTACATAATATATATATCATTAACTTGTCAACACCCTATCACATAGTGTTCTTAATTAACAAATATATGACTCAAATGAGAAACATGATCCTACTGTTGGAGATAGTGCTTAAGATTCTTAATGAACTTCCTGTCTTCTACAAACTTATATTTCAAAACGAAACTTCATCTCAAAGTTTATTTAACCCTCTCCCTTCTAGTTCAGGCAGCCACTCCGTTCTTTATGGCATCTGTGGTTGTCTATAGCATGGAGAGCGTTAACGATAAATGAAAACACGATGTCGTTACGAAGCATGGTACCGATTGTGTAAAAATTGGATAAAACTGCCTGGTGGCTGTGGGTCTTTAGTTGTCAATGTTGTTGTTACTCAACTGAAATATCAAGAGGCAGGCACATATACAGAAAACTGCTTCCAAAAGCTTGTGAGAGGTCTAATTATCTTCTGCCTTGCTACCCAGTCTGGTAACAGATACAGTTATGAGGCTCGGAATCCATTTAAACCGCATCAGGTTTTCTAAATATACATCAGTTTCTGTCAGACTGGCTGCTGCTTCCTTCTCCTCAGATTCCAGAGAGAAAAAAATACCAGTTGCATCCTGGAACATTCTTTAAGAACGAACATTAATATTCCGAAGAAGTCATTTTGTTTCACAGTTGCAACCTGAAACATTCTTGAAGAGCGAATATTCATATTCTGAACAAGTCATTTGTTTCACAATGTTACTCGGCATTAGCTAACTTAAATTCTCGACGATGTCGTGATGTATTTATGGCCAAAGGTACCTTAATATATTTATACTTCACACCAAAGAATTAATTTATCTATATATTATTCATTACAGTACTATCAATAATTATAGACCTTACAAACCAATAGCATTCAACATACTTCAACCTACCAGGATATATTACTGGATATATTTCTAATACGATATTAAAAGTTGTTCATTGTTGTTGATGCACCTCTAAGCTTATTGATGTTTTTCCGTCGTTACACCTAACTGGCGTTATCTGGTTATTATCTCAGGGAAAAACCCACCCTTGCCATTTGTTTTCCATTTTAATCGGCCCTATAAACTTACTAATCGCAATCAAGGGACAATCATCTCGTTACTGGCTCAATTAAGTATTAATACTGGCGGTGGTAATTATTCACGAGGACTTTTAAACAAGAACAACAGATGACCTCACTATGTCACTGCGGAGAATACCCTCTCACATCAAAGAAAAATGTGCCAACTTTGATGTCGAAATGACTATAATGACTGTTTGATATCACCGTTGCTTCCCCTTATTATATGCTAGCAGTGGTTAGATAACATCTAACATGCAACGCATGCGTGTGTGTGTGATCATGGAAACTTGACTCTTTCTTTCCTTTATTATTGAGTGTTGTGAACAAATACAATGACAAGGATAGTGCGACTTCATATTATGATCCAAACCCTCAAAAGACTAAGACTTCTAAAACAAAGACAGCATTTCAAAACCAAGCCTGTACAACAAGTCAAAACATGACAGAAAAATATCTTGCATGTCTCTTTAATTCTCCTGGGGAAAAAAACCCGACAATAATCAAAACATTAATAACATAAAAATAGTCTCAACGTGTTTGAATAATAGATTCTATTTTTCAAAGTACCTGTACAACCAATAGGAAACAGTTATTACAAATTCATTGGTATGATGATATAATAATACATCAATATTTTATACTGACAAACAATTTCACCTAATTTATTTGTATTACATATGAGCTTCATAAGATGCTTATCAAATAACCGACTTCCATGTGACCCAGGAAAGCAAACAGTACGATAACTATGTTGTTGTAATCGCCATCTGGTCCAGGTAAATCCCTGGCCCTGACTCTGTATATTTAGACAATAATTACTGTCTATCTTAGATAATTACTAATCAAAATTAGATTATCTCCTAGGCACTTATGGCAATTACGTCCGCTTACATGATCCAATTCGCTCCTATTCATGAAATATTGAAACAAGAGTTTGCGAAGTTAATTATTTAAGAATACCATAACGTATAATATTTCTATGAGGTTTGTTACATTTCAAGGTTTTCGCCATATTTTTATCTCGAGCAATTAGGCCAGTCGTTGATTAGCGTGAATTAATTATGGCTAGAGTGTGAGATGTTTACACTGAGGGGCGCTGGATAATAAATCATGTAGATTTCATTGTCAATATTACAGCTAAAGGCAAGAAACGTATCGGTGGGCTTGCGAGTGTGAGAGGGGAAGAGAGATGGAACGACATTATCAGTGCTACTGATCAGAGTGTAGCTGTATGCATATTACATATGTAATCGTACTTCTGGGCCTACTTGTGTGTCTACTTATATTTGTTCGGTTAAACTCTCACAGGGGATCGACTCCCGATAAACTCACCATCGGTCGGACTTTCCATCCTGATCTCCGTTGATCGAAGCACTCCGTGGCACAAAACTTCCACCAAGGAAAGATCTACATCCGAAATCACGGAATCCTCTCACAAGAAAACAAAACTCCAATATATCCAGGAATAGTAAATCCCAAATGGGTCGGCCGTAGATAAAACTCTGGAGATGGCAACCGACGAACAAACACGCTCCCCCGTTGCAGGAGTTCTCCAGACGTTGTAAACAAAAGCACTGTATCCTGCCTGCACGGTATAGATAGAGAGAAGAAAGAACGAGACAAAGATAGAAAGAGAAGTCGGAAGAGTAACCAGTATTCCTCCTCTTCTTCCCTCCTCTCAATGTTTGAGTGAGTCTGAATGTTTGAGTGAGAAGAGTCTGTTCTGCTCCGCGTGTGCTCACTGTTGACTAAGGTAGCAGTTCCAGCGTGTCGAACAACGCCGGTATTCTCCCTGGGCTGGTAACACGCTGGTAACACGGTAGTATTCCCCCGTGATCTGGCCGGACTCTGAGGGGATAACCGATCTGCTGGCTCTCTCCTCGGATATCACTCCATCGTATTTAAACAGGCTTATTTTATCCGCTGATCTTTGAACTCATCCCTGACAAAACCCCCGAAAACGGAATCTGATCCTCGGGGCTCAAGCACTGGAAGCGAGGAGAGTTCTCTTACAACTGTGACTGACAATAGCATGAGAGCCTCTCTCAGTGTGTTTTTCTCTGTTTCTCTGTCTCTCGTTCTGCGTAATGTCTTACAATCTCGGGTCCACGCTGTCAGTAGAGCCTAGGCTTACCATAGTCCGATAGTCAGCTTTGTGTAACAAGACCCCCTTAGCAGTCTCTGTCTCTCTCTCTCTCTCGTACTCTTAATCGTACTCCTGGTCTCGTCTATTCCAGAAACGCACTATCTACAAACTCTTGGGGTGGAGACTGTATCACCATATGTGAGCGAGAGCATTGTGAAGATGGCCTGGCTAGTATATCCCCCAGCCCGTAAACATATTCCCCCTCGGGCAACTCTAGAGGGCGGTGGTGGTAGCAAAGGAACGAGGGAGGAGGAAGGGAGGGAGTGGGAGGGGGAGCTTTTCTCAATGGGGGGAAATGTCATGCGTGAAATGGGGGCATTTTGTTCGTATCTCAGAAAAAGAGACACACGGGTCTCGGGAAGAGATCCTTACGTTCCTTGAGTTCAGGTTTGGGTGGAAACGCACATCTCTGTGCCCGGTTACTTGACATGCATACAGAGTAACGTGTGTCGTTTCATAGGAGGGCCATGTCTAGCTTTTTGTCCACCTTGTACTATAGCCTCCTATTCAACTCATAATTCGCTACTTCTATAATAACAGCCTTAACTCAACTATCCGCTCACTGTAGGTGTCACAAACAGGAAAATGCTATACACTTACCACCGGTCTCGAATTACATATCTACACCTGCTACTAACTGACTACTGAAACGCATTGTATTATTAAACACACGGTTTCGCTATAGTACCGCGAGTGACTGGCATTCAAGTGTGTTGTTAGTCAATGATGTGAATACGAGGAATGTGCTAAGCATGAGTGACTCAGTAACCCACTGATATACACAACGGGTTTGTTTTTCTCCATTTATTAAAAAATCAGCATGATTTCTGAGCTATATGAAATATTCTTAGTATGTCAAAATCAATAATATACATTAACATAAATGCATGATTAACTACTGCTATGGTTTCTATTATTAAAATGCCTGACAGTAGATCGAGAACTCAATCGTTCGAATCCCAATTAGTGTAATTGAGAAGTTATAAGAAATATTGTAGAAGTATCAATTAAGTCCTATTAATACACACATGCATTAATATTAAGATGAAATATTTTCTAAATCCGGTGCATGGCTACAATACAGATAAAAATTATGCAGCCAATACCGACTGGTTGAAATCCTAACACAACTTTTTTAACCTTCCACATATGTTGCCCAAATGGAACTATTGAAATATTTCCTTCTCTCAATCAGATCAAATTACACCCCCAACCAAACCCCCCAAAAAGGTTTTCATCCACACGATCCTCTTTCTCCTTGCTTATTAGCATGTGGTTCGTCACCATGGTGATGCAAAAACCCGCCACACTTATTCCAACAGTGACAAATCGCCAATGACATAATTCCGCCGGTAATCAACATTGTGAAATCTGGCATGCCTGGAAAACGATTGGTCGACGGAACATTGGTCGACGCCAATTCGCGACCATGTATATACACGTATTACAACACAGCAGTTACCATGAGGTCATCAATAGCGTATATAGCGTTAGTCATTAAAAGACATTAAAAATGGATTAAATGGCTTTCCAAATAGAATGACCTCCAACACCCATCTCAGATGTATACTCATAAAGCTTGCACGTTGACTCTACAGATGTCTCCAGGTGAAAATTTTCATTCATGCAATTGCAATAAAACCATTTCTTGCTTTAACCACGTAAACTGCAACTCTTAAAGAAATAAAGCGCCTGCTCAAAGGAATAAATGCTGCATTACTTAAAGGGATTCATGTTGACATGTGCAAATATAAATTTCCAAAATTAAACAAATTATCTACATTATTATCATGATAGGTAATCCAAAATTGTAAACTTATCACTGCTAATTGAAAAATGTAAAGCGATATAAACTTGGTATTGTTTTGTTATCCACTTAACCCACCAATGATCGCCCCCACCCTCGCAACACCCACCTGCCCTTCAACACACCCCAACCACCAAATCTCAAAATGTCCTTGTAATGAAACCTAAATATTTTTTTCCTAATTACCATAAATAAGACTCTAGTATTCAAGACCAGGCGGTTTGTCCTGAAAATCCCTTTATATTTCTTAATAGTGTATGTATCACAAAAGTGATTTATCGCTACAGATGGAAATTACTGTCAGAGTATAAAAGCAAGACTTGATTACTACTAAAGTCGTCCCTAAAGTTGCCAGAGGCCATATTTAAACATAGGTGCGCAAGCAGGTTTATTGCATCTCAGGAATTTATCAACCAGGTTACATAATGCTGTTGTTTTCCCACTTCGAAAAATATGAGCTGGCAAAATGTAGCTTGCCTAATTTTGCGAAGGCATGTTTGAATTGATGTGCACACTGTGAACGGCTCCTTGAGGGGAAATTTGAGGACGACTTATTTTGTCTGGCTTTGACTGGGGGAGGGAGTTATTTACAGCGAGTGCAGACATATTTTCCACACTGGCACAGGAGTGAGAAATATTTGCAGTGAAAAGTGAAGGAACAGTAACAGAACCTTGTCTCAGACACCGTCTCAAAATGAGTGAGAGAAAAAAATTGCTTTGTTTTTAAGTAATCAGTTGGTTCAAAGCTTCAGCTCTATACCATCATGTATACAATATACATTACAGAATATATATGTACAATATACAGTACAGAATACTTAAATAAAAATGCCAATTATGCATTTGAGAAATAATTATCAACTCTCTCATTTTCTTCCATTCATTCCCAGCTCACCCAGGAGTTGTCATCAATCACAATGCTGCTGTTTTCATCTGATACTCTCAGTCTGTTTCTCCATCCTTACCCCAACCCCCACCCCCAAACCCCACATCCCAGCCCTCCTCAATGGTCCCGCCTCTCCCACACAATGACAGCTCAGTCCATGTAATTGGGAGGTATTTTTTTCTGATGGTCTCTATCACCTTTCAGATGGGGATTCACAGGTGCTACTTGGCCTGGGGAGGGGGGACCAAAACACTCCTCCCTCTTCCCCTCCCTACTTACACCCCACCCCACCCCCAATTCTCCACCTTGCCCAAAGCCACTCCCAGAGTGAAGGGCAAAAACTCCTCAAGTGCTGCATAGGAATGAATTGTGAATCGCTTTCTGCAACAATTTATGACATTTCTTTTGTGCCTCGGAAGTTCTAGTGTGTAGCAAAGGATGTCCACTTACCCATGCAGCAAAGGATCCCCACTTGTGGGTATTTTGACCCTCATGGAAATTACAGGTTACCGAAAATCAGCCCAGATTTTTTTTAAGGCAACACATGCAAGAAAATACACTGACATTTCCAGTAACAATGACAATTGACTAAAATTTGAAAGAATGAATGTTTTCCCAAAACAACAAATATTCTATAACCGCTCTAATTCATTGTAGTTGCAATTGAATTACATTTTGGCAGATCAATTATACTTAAGTCATATTCAGGAACAAATATTTCGGCAATTGATGTAAGATTTATACCCTTGGCTAATGCACCTTGATATATCCTGCATATGCAAACATATTTCATATTTATACAGATTTATGATTATTTTTTTAACAGGTAATATAATTATTCCCATGATGAAACATAAATTTTAATAGCCCATAACCAAAGCTATACATCTCAATCAGACTTTTTTAAAAACAAAAATATAAAAAATAGGCAAACAAGTCTTAAAATTGTCCAGAAATTTAATTGTAAACACTGTACACATCGAGATAATCTTAAACTTGAAACAACATAAATAAAATTAAAATCTAATTAAATTATATTTCGCTAACAATTTTTATTTGAGATTGTATGTGTGCCTATATCTGGCTATCCCGCAAGCTAGTGAGTTCTATTATGATGTAGTGTAATAAGCACTATGTCTGAGGCGACACTTTATAGTGTAGCTATTGACCTTGACATTGATGCAACATATAGTAATGAGAGCACACAAAGCACAGTCTCATAGTGAATACATGCCTTGGAACACATGCCTAGCATACTGCCGGCAACCAAACATGCCCTATAGAGAAGTGATTATGACTAATCTAGCAGGAAAGGGGTTAAAAGGCTATCTCAATAATTCTATCCCAGAATAATTGTTGATTTGATGTCTTCCATTAACAGTTGGCAAGCAATGAATTCAAACAATATTACCAAATACATTTGGCAAATGGTTCACCATCCATGCACAGATTAGCATTCATTAGGCAACAGCCACTTTTCTTGATAATTAAGATAGACAGCAGTAAACATGTATCTGACCGCTGCTTTGGTCAACTTAGGTCTCATACCCGACCAGTTTCGGACTTCTCCTGCAGCCTGGCGAACATCAGACAATCACGTTGTAACAGACCTCGTAACTGGATAAAGGAAACACACTTTCTTTTCTATCCAATTCCTGTTACTTTTATCTTCACCATGGTTGTCCGTTTGCATTCCTTTCATCCCGTGTTTGTTTGCTTTGCTCGAATGCTGGCCGTGTATAAATGTTGAAAAGTAAAAGTAAGAAGAAAGTGACACCTTCTGCCTAAAGTTTTATCCCCTAAGAGGGAAAAAATGCTTTTAAGCTGTCATCATTAAAAGCCAAGAACACAGTTTATGGAATCAGTCAAGGATATAATGTCAACTTTGTATATAGAGGTGGCCTGCAAGGTGATCACATACGTCCTATGGTTTTAATTAAAGTTGTAGTTAAAGTCGAATGACTTTTCAAGTAGGAAGTTTAGAGTTTCAAAAGTATGCTCCTATAGTGGAATGTACAACCGCTTCTTAGCACTGATTGAACTGATTGGAAATACTTTAACTGATATAATATTATAGACTTTATTACATAGAGGCAAGGAGAGAATAAAAGAAAGTGGAGATTTATTATGTATAAAATATTGCAATTATGAACTGATAAGACATGCTCTTTCATTACAGATGTTTTGTGAATTGAAAAGTACAAATTATCTCCATTTTAGTACAAATTATCTCCATCTTAGTATTTTATAATGTTCTGACTTGATTAAACCAATCAATATAAATACACTGTGTGTAATGCGAACAATTCCGTGACACTCCTGTGACACACCCGTGACACCAGTCTGGGTTCATTGAAAAAGCCATGCATTCTGTATTTATATGAAATGACTACAAATTCAGCCAAGATGGTCGTGTTGGTTTAGAAAATATACAAATTAATCGCAAAGGTGCGCACATTTGTCTATTACTTCAGCTGGTCAGAGCTTCTGTTCATGGTCACTATCCCAGGGTCAGTCCGTCTGACCAGACTCTCCTCACTGGTCATCGAGCATCCTTTTGTCTGGGCGTAATCCTCTCAATACAAAACTACCCTCCTTGATTTGGGAAATGAGCAACATCATCACAATTAGACCTGAAAATTGACACCAGGCCCCTCTGTCACCATAAGTCCCAGTCATTGAAACCATCTATTTGACAACAATCTACATTGCCTTTACAAAGACCTGACATTTTTTGGCAGAGTTGTGTGGACTCTTGTAAATGAAAAGGTCCAAATTACCCCCATTGGGTGAATAGAGAAAGTCCACGGCCTTTTATACATGGAGACACAAATCAAGAAAATATGGACAGCTCTTTTGAATTCTTAAATTGCAACACTTTACATTTATCATTTCTAAAATCCAATTATGAACAATCTGACCATATTTTACAACAATTGGAAATGAATCACTCAAAAATATTAGACAGTTGCCATTCATGAGGGATTCAGGCTTGAGAGACAGAAGAAAAAGCAGTAGACTGTGCAATTATCACTGACCACTGAACATGCTAACTGGACAACGTCATGCCAGGGTCAGAATATCTCTTCATATGTGGTCTATGGGGGGTCTATTGCCTGGATCCGGACCCATACTTTTGTCTATTCCCCGGACCCAATTACCAGTAATCTGATTGGCTCACAGAGTTAGGGTTAGGATTAGAGAAATATTTTATTGATATTTTGGGTCATGTAAGCTAATTGCATAGCCAGCAGAGATCGAAATTAACACTAGTCTTCTAGCCTAGGTTATTTCTCCCAATGCTAAAGGTATCCAAAGGACTAGTAGAAATTCATCTCTTTTGTTATTTGTAGCACTATTCGAACTAGAGTTAATTTCTATCCCTGGTCCAGGAATTGGATCTGGATCCAGTGAATATGCCACAAGTCCAGGTCCAGATCCAGTTCTGAGTCCCGAGGAATAAATCTCACCTATATTTTAGCATTCACACACATGACAAATATCTAGATAGTTGTGTGTATGTGCAAGTTCATGTACTTACAAATCTACTCAATCTTAATGATCTTCTTTATTTATTTACAAAGTTAATTATCTACTTATCAGCTCTATTCTTTATTTAAACTTAAAAGTTAGTCTTTAGAATAGATGTGACAATTACGTTGATGTTCAGCTTAAAAGCTTATGAAGCAACTGTGAAAGAAAAAGAAAATTGGAAGCCAGGAAATACTGCAGTTTAAATCATAATTACTTTCAGCTAAAATGTAAAACTAGAATATTTCTTGAACTTAATAGGCCAGAAGCTGGTGATGTTAGCAGAAGCTAAAGACTGCTCACCAGGCAAGTTATGTTCAAGGGATATGTCAGCACGATAATAAGATTATGCTTGAAACTAAAGGTATATCAAATGATTAAATTCATTGAATAAAGCAAAGAATACCTGTTGTGCTGTATAGTATTTGCAAAACTGGACCCCAAAGTACAAACAACATATCAGTTAATCACAAGCACATTAATATGGCCATCCTGGTTTTCTTCATCAGTGGGAAAGCTAAAATCATAGCCATTAAAAGTGGAGATGGAACGCACAAAAAGAGAGCTCATGCCCACAATTTCTACAAACTGTTAGGCCAATCGATCAGTACAACTTCAAATATATCCGCATTTTTTTCTTCCATTCCACCGCAATTGATAAAAATGAATAGACACAAAATTGTCATCTGACACTGCAATAATAGTTATGCCTTCAAAATGATAGAAATTCTGAATGAAAACATTGATTAGTTTTCAGAAATTTTATATATTCCATCAACTTAGCACCTGGTCATGGATTGCCATTTAAAAAACAAAACACCATTGTATCAAACAAAATTTGTAATGAATTTTAAAACCTCAATACGATAAGAAAGAATGTCTCCAAATTCATTCATCTCTATGTTGCAGCGACCTAACATTCCTGACACATATTCATGAAAGAAAACTTTGCCTACCAGAGATCGTACATGAAAGACAAAATATTTCCTAAATTACTTCTAGCATCACGACACCCGTGGAGATAAATTCTATGTAATCAATGAACACAGAGGGTCATATGACAAAACCCTGTCTCACTCCATTTTCAAGGAAATGAATCTCCACATTTTAGCCCTAAGGTTATGTGACTTTGGTCACATTATAATTCACGGCCATTGACAATTACAAACTAGCTAACACTTGAGGAGAGGGGAGGTGGGTGGAGGAGGACTCCATGACCTTGACCTCTGTCCCAGGTCACTTGAAAAGATCTAACCAGAGATAGTCTCAAATTCTTTCTTTGCATTTTTTTCCCCCTCTTCTTACATTCTTCGCAGGGATCAATGTACAACAGTGACCTTCGCATAACTTACATCTCCGGATATCACAAAAAAAAATCTACACATGATCTTACTATATCAAAGCAGAAACTATAATTCACTAGCCATTTAACCTTCAATTGGCTGGATTAGTCTGATGCATTAATCAAGAAGTTGTATCTGGCTCCTTCAAGCTTGGATAATGTTAATGTGCATGTACTAAAACCCACACACAAACAAAACGGTTCTAGAACGTAGGATATATGCACGGTCTCGAGGATCCCCACTCCACCCACTGACAACTGACATGCTCAGAATTAGATATAGCATGTCTCCCCATCCTCGTCACTGACAGAATAACAAAAGATATCAATGTCGCTGTGTCTGTATGTATTGACAAGGTAATGTTTCCGGCAATCCCCAATAAAAACTCTTTGTTTGGGAATATATTGTTCACATGCCTCTGATGTTACCACGTCTGCAGACTCTGAATTCACTGCCAGAGTAGATATACTCTAGACACATTCCAATCCCAACATTTGAATAAAGATGTTCAATTTTTGCCACTTTGATACTATTACCCACTTTGATTATATCAATCCCAATGCCAAACTTACTTGCATCCAACCTACTCAGCCTCTTACATTGCCTGCCAAACTTACCTGCATCCAACCTACTCTTACATTTCCCACAGTAGTTGGAAACACAGTTGTTTTGTACTGATCACTTAACTGTTCTGTACTGATCACTTTATGACTTGACTGTTCCGTACTGATCACTTTATGACTTGACTGTTCCGTACTGATCACTTTATGACTTGACTGTTCTGTACTGATGAATTGCCTATTCTGTACACTTGACTGTTCTGTACTGAGAACGACTGTTCTGTAATGATTACTTAACTGTTCTGTACTAACCACTTGACTGTTCTGCACTGATCACTTGACAAGTCAGTTATTCCTCTAGACTTAGTTGTTATTCCTCTAGACAAGTCAGTTATTCCTATAGACAAATCAGTTATTCCTATAGACAAATTAATTGTTCCTATAGATAAACTAGTTATATTAGTTATGGCTCTAGACAAGTCAGAAATTCCTCTACTACACTACTCAAGCTATTTCTCCAGATACATTAGTTATCCATTTCCACTAAGTTAGGTTCCAAGGTTACAAAATGTTTTGGAATATGATTTCATGAACTCAAATTTTTAATGGGGATCTGTGAAGAAAACTGAGTAGAGTATGAAACTATGTAACTACAGGGCAAGTTATTCCTCACGACAAATTAGCTCCACCTTTAGACAAGTCAGCATTTCCATCGAACAATGCCTCTTTACCTATTTTAAATTACATTTTTCTCAGGAAAAGACAACTCTAATCCAAAGTGCAGCTGATATTATCTATGAAACAAAGAATTGCACAACAATAATTAAGATCATGTTACACCTACAATTTTGTCTTAATTTTCAGCCACATTCCATTGCCCCCCCCCC